>BLXL01010820.1:0-17400 GCA_023170135.1 Acarapis woodi
TTAGCTTTTATGGTTAACATTCTTGGAAAAAATGAAAATGAACAAATGTCAAGTAAAATTTAGGGTGAATTCTAACAGCTTCGAATATTCTTCGAAAATTCATATTATTTGGTAAGAAAAAAACTAAAATAATTTGAACCCAAATTATACTTTTTTAAATTTTATAGCATTAAAATATTTCCAAATTAAAATTACCCTAAAATTATTTAGCTAAATGATTCAGATACATCAACCCACGATTTTTTATCACCAAGCAGATTGAAAAGCTTAGAGAATATCCAAATTTATTTATTCGCAAAACACTTATAATGGAGTCTATTTGTTAGCTGGCGCATGTGTAATTGCGATAAATTGAAGAATAGAAACATTCACGTTTTTCCCTCAACTTAACGCGTTTTGTGATTTGTGTTTTTATTCTTCTTATTCTCACTTTGTTAATCGTTATTTACTAATTTTTATATCGAATCGTTTGTTTCATGCATCTAAATTCTTTAAAATGGTACTAATTGAAGCGTGGAATAATCTCCGAGAAAGTAGTGTAAGTGTATTTAATTTTTTAGATCACATTCAAAAACCAATGTAGATTATTGAATAAAAAATTTTTTTTTTTTTTGTTTTGTTTATTCAGGATTTCAAATTTTACGAATTAAGAAAAATAAAAATATGTGATCCACTCACCAATCAATCATTACAAAATATCGCTATTTCAAATAATATTATATTTATTGCAACACATGACGGTAATTTTTTGTTTGTTTTTTAATTTCAAAAGTATAATTTTATTCATTAATTAATTGAAATGAATAACTAAAAAATTTACTCTTTGAAAAGCTTTAAAGGTGATTGTCGTCCCGCTTGTTCTCGAATTTGAATGGTCATCTAAAATTCAAAATCAAATACTTGATTCGTACAATTCTGTACTTATACCATTGTCCATCAAACCAACATATTTGTCAACTTGTGGCGGTAAGAGTGGAATACTTGTTGTCTCAGGATTATTAAATTCAAATTTGAATCAAACACAAATTCAATTTTTCGATTTAACTGATCTGAATGCTGTGAATAGTGACCTTAAACCATTTTCGACAATCGATCTAGTTACTGCAAATGATGATATTGTTGATCTAGATTGGCACCCAGATTATAATGAATCATTATTTATTACTGTTTTAGCAAGTGGTGCATTAATCTCTGTGGGTGTAAATTTATCTCAAAAGCATTCTCAAATTCTTGGTATTTTACCGAAAAAAGATTGCCTTCAAAAGGAAAAGATTAAATGTGCATCGTGGAGTCCTAAAGGTAAACAGTTTGTGATTGGAACTGAGAGCGGTCAAATTATTCAAATCAAGCATACTAATGGTACAGATTTTTCAATTGCCAGAAAAATTGAACCCGATTTGGAATTAAAAGGTTACGAAATAAATGCGATTAAATGGTGTTTTTCTCCTTTATTTATGGTTGCATATGTAAAATTTAATAATGAAAGAGATTTGGATGTCCGACATATTACCGTCTATGCACCACCCGCTCAAAAAAATAAAACTGCGATTTTACCTGTTTTTAATAATCATGCTCAACTTTGTATAGAACGATTCAGGCCTGGTATAAGATACAAAACAAGTTTTGTTCATTTAGGCAGTGTAATTTTATGTTCAACTTCATTTTCATCGGAAATCGGAGTACTTGTTTGTGACGATGTAGAATCGAATTTAAATTGTTGGATTCAACTTATGTTGGCTGATGAAAATCGCCTTGATTTGCCTATCATAAGTAACAATCAATCTTTATCAAAAGGTCTGTCACTTTATCTGTCTGATACAAAATTATTCAGAATAAACGAAACCCAGACTATTGGTGGAAGAAATTGTCCACTCTTGATGATTATCAGTTCAGAAGGTATTCTTAATAATTATTATGTTTGCTACCCGAAATTGATATGTCCGACTCAATTTGAAACTAAACAATTAGAATTTCGACATATTCCACCAATACTGCCCATCGAAATTAATCAACAAATATCAAATTCACAACAATTGCAGATTAAACAAACAACACCTAACCAACAACAAAATACTCAAATTCATAATCAATCTGCTCAAACTAATGTTCAAATTGCTCAGTTACAGCAATCTCAATTGTCTAATCAACAAATTCAACAACAAAAAGCTTTAGATCAAGTGCAACAAGAAAAATTACGAGCACTGCAAATTCAACAACAAGCTAAAGAAGCTGAAATACAGAAAGAGAAGGAACGCAAACAACAAATGGAAGAAAATCATGCTTATCTGATTGCGATTGAAGAAGAAATCACTCAGTTTAGTAGATTAGTTTTGGAATCAAAAGAGCGCTACAAAAAGACAAATAGTAAAGAGATAGGAAAAGAACCTGAAAAGCGTGTTCTCATAGATTTGTCTAATGGTTTAGAATCTGATTTAAATGATATAAGACAGAAATTGAATAATATCGATATTGAATTGTTGGAGAATTTTTTACTTGAAAATCTTGCCATGACTGAAGAAGCCCGTTCGAGAATTGAACGCGATAATGATTCTAAATTGAGTTTTTTATTTAAAAAGAGACCACTTGATCCAGTTACAACACGTAAAATCAAAGAAATTGATAGAAAAACAATTTATATTGAAACTAATCTAAAAGAAATCAACTATATACTTGATCAACAATGGCAAGATTATATTGTTTCAGAAAAAGAGAGAAAGCTAAGCACCGTTTCACCTCTTAATTTAGTTTATCAAACACGTTTAATTTTACATTCATTGGAGAGACAATTGCGTTCTCTAGAACCTTTTTTGCCTTGGAAAGATATAAATTATAAATTGAATTACAAAAAGCGAAATATTAAAAAATTGACAAAAAGTGTAGGAAAGCTAAAAATATCAGAAGAAAAAAATTTAAATGAGAATGAGGATAGTATTGACGATCAAGATAGTGATAAAATTGAGATCTTTAGATTTACTAAAAAAAATCGAGAAAATCTTTTGCGTATTCTTGATTCAAGATGTGAAATACCTATTAAACGATCATCTTTACCTGTAGATATTAATTCGGCAATCATGATTTCCGCAGTTTCAAAAGCTAAAGAAAAAATAAAGTTGAGTAAAAAACATACTGAACAAAATCAAGCCAAATATCTTCAGGCATCTCAAAAAGTAATATTACCAATTACTTCAAATAAGAAGATAGTTGAACAACAACAACAACAACGACAAAAATTATCAGAAAATAAACCTACAACACAAGTGAAAACTACTGGAACTTTTGTGCCACCTGTTCTTTCACAACAACCAATATTATTGAATTCACAATCACAACAATCTCAACAAATCACAACTACCTCTTCTGCAATTAAAAGCAACGATATACCACTGCAATCACAACAACCACCTAGTAAAAGTGAACCATTCAAATTTCCATTCAATCAAGTAAATTCAAATCAATCTATCCAATTTAATGCTACAGAACAAAGTAAGCAAACAGTTCAAATACAACAATCGATCGAACCTAAACAGACTATCAAAACAACTCAAGTAGTACCTTTGAATTCATCGACTGTTGTTTCGAGTTTAAATCAAAAACAACAATCACAAGGAGAATTGTTTACATGTAAATCCGGACAACTCAATTTAACATTTGATAAAAGTAACCTAAATCTTCTTTCATCAACACCGATTAAAAATCAACAAAAAATGGACTCTAATAACAAAACTGTAACTTTGTTTAGCAATCCAGTTCTCAATCAATCACCAAACATTCAGGTTGATTCGATGATTACTGCCATAGATTCAGAAAAACAGCATATGACTCAATTAGTTACAAATGTTGATAATAATAATTCTCAAGTACAATTGAATAAACATGAAAATCAACTTAAAACAGTAATGACGAACCCAATAAAATATGAGGATATTTCGCCAGCTTCTACACCATTAGTTGATAATATCAAACAACCAGAAAGTATGGAAAAATTGCCTCAATTTAATTCTTTCGAACAGCCATCACAACCTTCGACACAACAAGATCAAAGTGTATTTTCATTTAATCAAAGCCCATTAGCAACTTTATCTAAATTGACGATTCCAACTACATTCCCTATTACAACGTCTTCACAATTTTCTTTTCCAAATGCTCTAGGAAAGAATATACAAAACATACAGAAAACTTCAGTAACTGATGCATCTATTGTCAAGACTAATTTGCTATCGTCAACAAAACCATTATTTAATCAAATTCCAACCACAACAACTAATACATCAACGAATTCAGCAAATCAAAAAATGACACCTTCTACGATCGCGTCTACATCTTTATTTGGCAGTAATCAGCCTGCGATAACATCTCTTGCTCAAGGAAGCATATTTAAAACAAATCCAATTGTTTTTAATCCTATGAGCACACTAAATAGTCTTCAACAATTATCTAATCCTACAACTACTTTAAGCAGTTCGACTACGACGACTATTAGTTCAATATTCGGAATTAACACAGAACCGACAGCAACAAGCGAAGTGATGAATTTATCTATAACGAAAAATAATGCTTTCCCTATAAATGAATCAATAATTACTCAAGCTAATATGATTCAAATACAACCTCAACAATCGATTTTAATTCCAAATCAAACATCAAATATGCAATCTCCATCTTTCACGTCTACCACTATTCAACAACAGCAACCAACATCGACAGTGAATACTATTCTGTCTAAACCATTTTTATCCCTAACATCATTGAGCAACACTACAACACAATCTCAGACTACATTCGGTTTTTCATCGATGAGTAGTTTAGGTCACAAACCAAATCCTGAAAATGTGAACAAAAATCCATTTGGTTGTAAAGCTACAACTGCACAAAACACATCACCGACAAATCTATTCGGTAACACATCAAATCAACAACAGGGTTTGTTTGGCTCAAGTTTCTCGAGCCAATTGTCGAATCAGCCGATTTCGACGAGTTCTTTTTCATCTTCATTCGGTCATACAAATACAGGTACATCAGCTTTCGGTTCTGCATATCCATTTAGCACAGCACCAATGTCAACAACAAATATATTTGGCGCTACAAATACATCACCTGTTTTAAACAAGGCCACATTCGCATTTCAAACTCAACAACCACAACAATCTACCAAGTTTGGTGCAAAACCTACTTTTGGAGCAACGCCAATTTTCGGAGTTACATCGAACTCAACATTTGGTTCTTCGCAACCTCAAAAGACAGGTTTTGACAGGTAAATTAATAAATTAATACAAAAATTATGAACTAACTTTATTCTTTTTATTTATTTGCTTTTTTCAGTTTTGCTAATGCTAATGTACCAACATTTGGAAGTTTTGGTAATACCGGCACATCTCCTTCGTTTGAAACAATCGCACACAATCAACCATCTCATCAGCATCAAGGATTCAGTGCATTTGTTTCAACCCAACCAAACACTTTATTCGGATTACCGAACACACAATTTGGAGGTTCACAATTCAGCGAAAGAAGAGCTTAATTTACTAGAATCAATTTTGATTAATCATTTTTTTTCTATCTGAATTATAATGACCGACGAAGAAACTTTTGTAAATAAGAATTTATTTTTTTAATGAAATAAAAATGAAGCTAATTTCATAGCAAATAAAAAAAATGTAGATTTAAATAAAAATTTATGATTCATGATTAATTTTTTCTTCAAATTTCTAACCAATTTAACATGTTTATGTTTATTAAAAATACTTTATTTTTTAACGATGGCCATTGATAAACCAACAAGTCCAGCTACGGCACCTATAAAAATTTAACTTTAAGTTAGTTTATATATATTAAATTTAATAAATTTTAATAAGTACCAACAATAATACCACCAGTCAAAACTGCGCCTTTAAGGCCTTCCTTAATCAGTTTGCGTTTTATCACTTTCTTTAATTCGTTTACTTGACGATTGTTTTTTTCTACTTCCAAAAATGCGTCACAATGATCTAGTGCCAGTTGATAATGACCTATAAAAAAGAAATTGGAATTTAAATGTTTAAAAATAATTTCTTTAATAGAACCTACCTATCTTAAAGTACGATATAATAAGGTAATAAAGATAATCTCGCTTGCAACTATCGTCACCAAATTCTAGAAGTCTCTCTAATATTTGCTTTTGAGATGTAATAATAAGATAATATTATTCAATAATGTTAATAATTAATTATTCATTAATCAAATAATCAATGAAAACTTTTAAATACTTAAAATTAATTTGAATATTTTGAAAAATTCAATTTATTTATCAATTAAAATGATTATGAACAGACATGAATGAAAAAATATGAAATTTTTTACTTACAATGCCCCTTTTAATATCTGATGTGTATCTCGAACGAATAAGAGCCCAAGAATATTCAAATTGTGTTTTGGCTGAGACCGAACCATTTTGCTGCCTCTCATTATGATAAGCTTTTTCAAACACCTGAATCTCAGCTGAATTTAAATTTTCTTCTAGAATTGCTTCCATTTTTATTGATGATGGTGGGTCAATGAAAAAATAAATTTGGTAATTCAGTGTAAAACAGTATTCAAGCCTAAATTTAAATCAAACTCTAACAATAAGTTCATAAAAGTAAATGAAATAATTATGATGGTAAAAAAAATCTGAAAAACAATTTTGAGAACTGTTCCATAACAAAATTGTTCTAGACAAGTGAAAAAAAACAGATGAATGAAAGATTCATGTTGTAATTCGGTGATGAAAGTGAATTAGGAGTTAAAAAATATATAATGATTAATTTGACAAAAACAATTTCACTATATATACGATGTAAAATTATAAATCCTAATAAATTATATTATCATGCTGTTAAATTAGTTTGTTTGGACTCAAACTACGCAAGCTCAATTCATTCTATTTCTACAAAAAATGTGAATTTTCTTATGTTTTCGTCAGGTAAACAAAAACGTCTAGTATTTTTGTCGAAATGAAGTTGATTTTTAGACAGATTAAATATCACATTAGTCTTTTAGGTCGCGCATATAGTTCACTGTTGATACCAAAGTTTCAATACTTGTCTGATGATAATTTCGATTATGATTACTATTGCGACAAAAAAAATTTAAACGAGATCGTAAACAACATCCATCTTCGAAGATCAAATCAAATGCTGAAAAGTTTGAATGAATCATTAGATCAACATAAATGGATTCAGGACAATATTAAATTATTACCAAATAAATTACATGACAAATGGAAAAATGTCGATATACAAATTGCTAAGAATTTTAATAAAGATCAATTCGTAATTGAGGAGAATAATAAACCAAATCTTAATTATAAACCGAAGCGAGCAGAAAATGCGTTTGATAATTTCGGTGTACTTATGTTAGGTACTAAAGGACTAGGAACAATTGGAGGTTCACGTAGTTATTTAATGTTAGATGATCTTGTAGATCTTAAAAACGCTCTCGTTGATTATACACTGAATAAATTAACCAAAAAATACAATTTTAATTATGTGGTCGTACCTAATCTAGTTTATAATGAAACAATAATAGGGTGTGGATTCAATGTAGTTGGTGATCGTAATCCTATCTATAAACTTAAAAATAAAAATAATTTAACTAAATATTCACATGCCAATCAAAATGATTATAAATCAAGTGAAGTTTGTCTGGCTGGTACATCAGAAATACCACTGGTTGGTCTACATTTTGGTGAAGTGATTAATGCAGATGAATTGCCATTAAAATATTGTTCACTATCCAGATGTTATCGCAAAGAGATTTCACCTCTTTCGAAAGAGAATGGAATTTATCGCGTGCACTATTTTGATAAGATCGAAATGTTTGCTCTGACCAAAAAGGAAAATTCAGAGAAAATGTTGAATGAATTTGTTAAGATCCAAAAAGAACTTTTCAACGATCTTAAATTACCATTTAAAATTCTCGATATGCCGCCACATGAATTGGGTAAATATGATACGTAGATTAAAAATTATTATACATAACTAACTCATCGCTTTTCAAAGGCAACTCAGCCGAACGTAAATATGATATAGAATGTTGGCTACCTGGACGTGATTATTACGGTGAAATCTCCTCAGCTTCAAATTGTTCTAATTATCAAAGTAGACGTTTTAACATTAAATATAAATATTTAAATTTGAATTACAAGACAAATGAACCTTTTGCTTATGATTTTGTTCACACAGTCAATGGTACGGCTTGTGCGATTCCGAGAATGTTGATTGCAATAGGCGAGAATTACCAGCTACCAAACATGCAAATAAGTATACCTGATGTACTACGACCTTACATGAATGGTACCGAACGAATTCAATATAAACGAAATTTTGTGAAGAAAAAGGTCAATAATAAATGATTATGTAGTTCAATTAATTAGAAGATAAAAAAATAGAATTTGAATTAGTTGAATAATTTTATGTATTCTTATGCATAATAATTGATTTTTTCAAACAGTCGGCTAAAATCATAAAAAATTTTTATTGCTCATGGAAAAAACTGATTACAATAAAATGAATTTCGGTCATATTTAATAGACCTGCACAGGGTGCGCGCTTGATCGGTGTAATAGTGATGTATGATTAGGACATAGAGTGTATTAGATTTATGTGTATGTTCGAATCTATGCTAGTTGTGTTTGTAATACCGTCCGAGAAATTTAGAAAAGCAAAAAGTTAAATGAAGCAGTCCACAATGCATTCAAATCGAGTGCGAAACATTGTTTAATACACACACTTCGCGTATGTTCATTGTACGATCTCTCTGATGTTCGAAGTTGTGTGTGATATTGTGTTTAAGAAATGATTCATAAGTAAACAGACACAACACAAGTAAAAAGTAAACGTATAAAATTAATTGGATCATAAAAATGGACTTGTGGTTTAGTAATCGTAATTTTATTCGCAAATTTTTTTTTAGTTTTAAACGTCTTTTCTAATTAATTTAACATTTAATCCGATTGTTTTTCATCAATAATTTTTTTTTATAAATTTTGATTTAATTTTAAGATTAATTTATAAGTTCTCAATTGAAACTAAATTTTTTTTTTTAAATTTTGTTAAGTTTTGATGAGAGACTCTTATTTTTCGGTAAACTTGTAATATTTTTTTTTGTTGAATAATTTGTTTTTTATTTATTTTATTATAACTAAAATAATAAGTAATTTTTTCTAAAAATTTTTAAATAAAAAGCTAAAATCTAAAGAATTCTCTTTTTTTGAAATTTGTGATGTGTTTTGTTTATAAATAATTGAATATAAGCTTTTTGTGAAATACCTGTGACGTGAATTCAATAATTCAAAAAAATAGAAATGGAGGAGAATTTTTAATTTATTTTTTTTTAATTAGCTAGATGTAATCTTATTATTTATTATTATACACATAGATAATTTAAACATTAGATATGTTTCATATGTGTTTTTTTCGAATCTAATTACAAACTAATGATTTTTTTTAATAATTGAAATAATTATTTGAAAGGTGTCGTTTGCGAAAATTTGATGAAAATCAAATATCTGAATTCGAAAAAAATTTAATTATTCTTTTATTTTTTTTTTTTTCTGAATAGAATTAATTAATTTGAAAATTCAAATGCAAAATGTTTTACCACAAAGAAGATCTGGACAATGAGTTACATGATGTAGCTTCGATTAATTATAAATTTAATATCAAATTACCAAATCAAATTGCGCCTACCAAAGAAAAGCCTAAAATTCCTGAGAAGCCAAAAGATGTGATGTCCAAAAATAAAATCAAAGTCACAAATAATGAAAGTTTGATAAAAGAAAGAAATGATAAAAACAAAAGTTTTGCTATAAATAGTTTGATAGACGATGATATGAAAGATACTTATTCTAATCTCATCAACCGTATTAAAGAAAAGATCAAAAGCAAAAACTTTACATTTACAATGATGATCGTGGGTGAAAGTGGTTTGGGAAAATCAACACTTGTTAATCAATTGTTTAATTGCGAAATATATGACAATCAAAATCCAGGTCCATCATCCAAACCATGTAAAACAACTAAAATTGATGTGAACAAAATACATTTAGTCGAAAATCAGGTGAATCTTTTTTTGAATCTTATTGATACACCTGGCTTTGGTGCCCATCTCGATAATACCCATTGTTGCAACGAGATAAATAATTTCATAGAAAAAAAGTTTGATGAATATTTAATTGATGAAACTAAATTCGGAAAATCAGATAATCGAGATCATAGAGTTCATTGTTGTCTTTACTTCATTCAGCCAACTGGACATAGTCTCAAGGAACTAGATATTGAATTTATGAAAAAGTTAAGCAACAAAGTTAATCTCGTACCTATCATTGCAAAAGCTGATACTTTTACTACAGAAGAGTTGCACGAGTTCAAAAAGAATGTAGGTTTTTCTTTTTCAACACTTGTTTCGATGTTCAACACATCTTAAATTTTATTTTCAAATATTTTAGATTCTCGAAGATATTAAAAAACACGAAATTGAAATATATGATTTTCCTGATTATTCCAAATTTAATTTCGATAAAAATGAGATGAATGAGCGAAATTTTTACAAATCACTTATACCTTTCGCAATTATATCATCCAATCAAATCATTGTTCATAATGACGGTAAACGAAGAAGAGTACGCAAGTACCTTTGGGGTGAAATTGATGTGGAGAATCTAGAGTACAGTGATTTTATAGCCATGAAAAAATTGATTATTAAATATCATATGCTTGATATGATTGAACGAACAAATATTGTACACTATGAGAAATATCGATTAAGTAAACTTGACTCAATTGAAGATTGCAGCATTGGACAGACGAAAAGGTATTCTATTTCCTTAATTTTCTTTAATTTGTTTAATTCTTTCTAAAAAATTTTAATCGATAGAAAACGAAATTATTAGAATAAGATGTAGAGTAAATTATTAAGATGCTTAAGTACAGATGACCAATTGATGTAAATTCTTATTTTGAAATTAATACAATTATTCCTTTTAATTTTAGTCAATTCTATCAGTTGACCTTAAGGTCATCACTTCTGGTCTTCTGGTAAGTGTTGTTTCAAGTGCTTTTTTGTCAAATATTAATTAAATATTATTTGAGATTTGAGATGATAAGAAAAGGCAAATAAAAAGAGCAAGAGAGACCAGTGAAAAATTGGAATAAGGGTTAGAAGTGGGAGGTAGAAAAAGAGAGTGAAATTTTTTGTTTTTGAGCTGTTTAAAATAAAATCTCAATCTATAAATTATAATTACTTTTATTATCGAATTATTGATTTTTTTTTTCTTATTAGGAATCCTTTGAGTCAGATGGAAGAAGAGCGAAAAGAGTACGAGGAACGAATGTTTAAAATGAAAAATGATATGGAAGATGTATTTAATAGTAAAGTGGAAAAAAAAGTCAAACGTCTTGAAGAAATAAAAATCGAGGTAAATAAATTGAATATTAAATGAGTTACGATAAGTGAATAATTTACATAAAACACTGATCTGATTTTTATTTTTCAGTTACAAAAGAAAGAAACTGAAATGGAAGAGCAGCTAAAAGAATTAAACACAGAACTTAAGCTACGAAAAACACAATTGGAACGGGAACGAGAAGCATTTGAATTAGTGAAATCCAAAATTGATGAATTGATAATCGCCAATCAAGAAAACATTAAAAAGTATGTCCTTTTTCTTTTGATTGATTAATGGTATCATTAGTATTTTTGAAGCGACTAATTTTTTGACTCTTTTTTTTTTTTATTTTATGTTTGTAGCAACGAGGCGAAAAAGAAAGATAAGAAAAAATCTTTATTCTGATCATCTAGTCGTCAATTTGCCTATTTTTTTTTTGATTGCATTTCTTAAAAACTTGAAAAAAATTTTCTAATAAGTTTTTGAAATTTTTGAAATTTTAGATATAATAATTTTTTTTTTTCGTGAAAAACTATTGATTGCCAATTTATTATAGAAAATTGATTTATAATCTTTATTTTGAAGCTTTAAAGTGAATTTTTCAGATTTTCTCGAAAATCAGTTCCTTCAAAAATATTGAATATTAATATCTGATAAATTTTTAATTTTATAGGCTAAATTTTTTAATTCACTTTTTTATCGACTATATCTGAAGTTTATTTGAATCATGTATATATACACATTTTTATTTATTGAAATTTTTCTAAATTCATTTAGTTATGAATTAATTTAAATACTTGGTCATACAAGCTAAAAATTTTTGCGCATAAGCAAAGTAAATTTTCAAAGATTTACATTTATCAAATTTTGAAAAATTGATTGCTTAATGTTATGAATGCATTTTATTATTATAGACTTTATTTCTTTGCTTTGTTAATATGTTTTGCATGTTAAGTCTGAAAATAGCTGTGATGTACTTAATGAAAATGAATAAAATTCTATTCATTGCAGGATGAAATCGAATTTTAATTATTTCATTCTTTGTATTCACATTTCGATAAACTAATTTTATTAGAACAAATTCGAATCTATCACAAAAATCTGAAGAATTTTGCCTATTTTGAACTGCCTAAAGTCTTTTTTCAATTTCATTAAATTGAAAAGATTTTATTTACAATATATGGTTTGCTTTATTAGTGTAATAATTATTTGAGAAATATAATTAAAGCTAAACAGACAACTTGGCTTTTTTATTAATTGTGTCTAGACAATAAAGTCCTTTCGTTTATTTTTTTCATTAGCTCTTTTCTTTTATCAGTAGTTTATTTATTAGTTTATTCTGTTTAACCTTTTTTTTTTTTTGTTTTACTTAAATGTGCCAAAGTTTAAAAAAAATTGTTACAATATTTAAAGATTTTGCACAATGACTAAGGAGAATAATCTACCTTTATTATCATCTTACTTTGTCTGCGGTGGCTGACAAAAATTTTTTATTAATCATCAATTTTCGATTCATAATATATTATTATTGTATTGCCTATTTCTACCTGACTAGAATAATTAATGAATGGATAAATTTTTTTTTTACTAATTTTTTTCTAGTTTATAAAATTTGTTGATCGTTTTTAATCAATTTAAAATAACAAATTGTACAGATTATAATTCATGAATGCATACAGAAAAATTTCAACTTTTCTTTCCAAATTTTGATTATTTTTCATTTAATATTTTTTTTTTACGATTTTTATGTAAAATTTCAAATTGATAAATTTTCAATTGATTCTTCAATAGATCTAATCATTAATTTGTAAGAATTAGCTCGAATTTTTTTAATATGATTTCATTGTTTTTTCTAATTATATCAAATTTTTTAAAATTTTATCTTCAATTTTTTTGAATTTGTCAACTTTTTTCAAGAACTTCATAATTTTATAACTCAATATAAAGTTCAATAAACTTTTTTAAAATAGTATCACCATCAGAATCAAATAATTTGTTTTTTTTTCCTATTTAAATTTCATTAAAAATTCATTTGATTCGTATTCGTCAATAAAATATATATATATACATCTTAATTAAAAAAAAAATAAACTTTTAAAATGCTTTTCATATTCAATTCATTTTTATCAATTAAATTAAAAAAGAATAAAACAAAATCTTGAATAAAATTAAAAATATAAAGCTTTGGTAATGAATTAAAATCTTTTTTCAATTTTTATTTCAAAATTTAAAAAAAATCGTTTTTCTGGGATTTTTCTCTCCATTCATTTTAATAAATCAGGTAAATATTAAATTTTATATTTCGTATTATTTTTATTAATTAATTTTATTTAAAAGGTAAGAATATTTTATTAGAAACAGTATAATTTATATCAATTAATATTTCTCTTATCGCATTAATAATGACCTATGATATATAAAACTTAAAAAGCAAAGCGACTTTAAAGATTTATTTTTTTTGGTAAATAAGTAGCAATTTAAATATTAATATTTTGATTTCAATTTTTATTTTTCAAAAATAAAAATTAAATCGATGAATAATAAATGCAAAATGTCCTAAATTGAATTTAGATGAATTTATCTCACTGCATCTTTTTTCTGCATTACTTGATTTACTGAATGTCTTTACTTAACTTTGAATTTCTAAATAAATTAAATTTAATGTTGTTTCCTTTTTTTTAATTAGTATTCAAAAAAAAAAAAGATATTCGTGAAAATTGTGCACGACTAAAAAAAATTTATTTTATTTTTAATTTTTTTAATAGTACAAAAAAGAAATACAATTTTACTTAATGATGTCAATAAATTATTGAAAATAAATATGATTTATTTTTAATTTGAACTCGACAAATTGACCTTGAAAAATTTTAATGTAAAGGTGGTCGTAAAAATCCTATTTACTTAATTTTTTTTTTCCAAAATTTTATCTTTAATAGGTAATGTCAGAGTTTGTCAAATTATTGAGTTGTTATTTTATCAGATCGCATAGAATGGAATGTATTATTGTATAATTTTAATAATTTCCTTGTATTTATGAAAAAAATGTTCAAAATTCATCAACAGTTTACGGAAATGATTGCTACGATAAGGGGAAAATTTTTCTCAATCACATAATGAGAAACGACAATGTTGACAACCCGGAAGATAATAGAAAATCGTATAAATTTTTACAGGCCATTTTGATTTCTTAAAATCAAATTTTGAACAATGAATGGAATACTTTTGCTTGAAATTATCTCCTCTTTTTTTTTACTTACATTTTCTGTTATAATGTTCCAGAAGAATCATGTTATAGCAAATTGTTTAAACATCCATTGCATCACATTGTCACAATATATCAACAAACATAAGATTATTCATTCTGCACACATCATTTTTACATATATCTTTCTGTATTGTAATATTTATATCACGTATGTTCTCATTTAAAATTTCAAATGATCTGAGCTAGAATATTGATTATATTATTATATCATATCTTCCGTGGTCTTGAATACCAAACGAAATCAAAATTTTAGATTTAAGTATAGCTTACATAAAGACGTATAATAGTAAAAAAGAATTATTTCACACATAATTTTTAGGCATAGTATCTTACACGACTGTTCTAAAAAATCTTCTTAGCATTTTAAATAATGAATAAAAAGATCAGAAACAAATGTATTATCAGCAGGAAGTTCAATAAAAAAAAACTCTAAGATGTAGATCTGGCTACAAATTTTTTCGAGCTTAATATTATTGAAATTAAATTGGGTTCATAAATGTTTATAAATTATTTGTTGTTATCGATAATAATATTAAAATGAAAATAAATAAATGCAATTTGATACTTTAGTTATTATATAAAAATATGACGATATTTTTTTTGAAAAAATATTAGTTGCAAAAATAAAACAATGTGCTTAATTTTAAATTTATTTCTCCGTGTAAATGTCCATTATTTGTACTCAAAATTTTATTATTATATTTGAATTAAAATTTAGATTATTATTTATTGGCAACCAAAATTCGTTAGACAGCAATTTATAAATTTTATTTAAAAATTAAAGCATTCAAATTATTCATAATTTGATTAAATGATCATCAAAATTTCATAAAACTGATCGAATTCCGTAAAAAAAGCTTACCAAAAATTTTTAAAAATTTTTTTATTATATACTTTCATATAAAAGTGAAATGCTAGTCTTTCGTGTTCATTGTTTATCATGTTAAGAATATTGATAGATTATAATTAGGACCAATTATTTTTTATGAATTTTTGAATTTTTGTCCGCATTTTTTTTCAAGTTTGCTAAACGTGTTGATAAAATGAGTTCTGAATATACTTTATATGAAAAAATGAAATGTTATTTATTCTAATTATTGATTATGCTTTCTCAAAAATTACAGTAAATTGATTCGTAGAAAAGTGTGATATATATTGAATCTGATTTTTATATTTACCAAAAAAATTTTATCAGAATTAAATAAAGACTTATGTGTTTCAAAATTTAACCTGTATATCTTTTTATTTATTAACTGTTATAACAAAAAATTTGAAATTAAAAATTTTTATACCATATTCTATATATAGTATGTGTGGCGTTTCATATCTTAAACTTTATATAATATGTTAGCGTTAACTATAATTTATAGGAAATATATAAGTGCTTTACTTTTTGTTACTGTTATGTATGTAGCTATATGTATAAAAAAAATGATGCAATGTTTATTCAATACGAAAAATATTTGTGCCATTCTATTTACCTGTCTAACTATCGATTCTGCAGAAGATTGCTAATACGAATTAAGTAAAATTAGCATACATATGTCTTTGCCCAACTGTCAGCAAGCAAAATCATTACTTTTGAATCTGATTCAACAAGTAAGCTTTTCTTATTAATATTATTAAGCTTGAGTTCTAATTCTTATAGCTCAGTTTTATTCAATATTCTTTCGATGTTCTAATTCTATCCTAAATTTAATTAATGTGTATTGAAAAAATGAATTAAGAGATTAATTGGTAATTACCAATAGATATCTACTTGTAGTGAATCGATAGGAGCCAATAATTCTTCTAATAGATTTTGATATTTGCTGTATAGTTCATTTATTTTTTAAATTTGTTGTCGTTTATTGGATTCTTTAAACGAATTCAAGTATCGTCGTGCTAAACATATTAAACTGTTATTACCATTTCATTTCTTGAGTTTCCTACGTTTCAAAAGTGTAGATTCAATGGTTTTTACTTGATAAAATTTAAAATCAAAAAAAAAAACCAGGATTTTTCATTAAACAGTGTTGTCATTGTTATTAGATTATCTAATTTATTTTGAAAAATGATCACTTTGTTTAAATCACGTTTGTAAGAAATAATTTAATATCAAATAAAATTAATTCATGATTTGTATTCTGATAATCGATAAATCATTTTAATTTGACTTTGAAAATTGTTTTTCTATTTGATACCTAATTCAAAAAATATTAAGTAAGATTTCTCTTTATGTTATGTGCAAAGCCAAGTAATATAATTAAAAAATTAATAATTTAAAACGAAAATCTGAAGTATTATAAGTGAAAGTGGGAATAATTTCAGAAAAATGACTGTGATTTTATAAAAATAATAATTAAACTAAGGTTATATTCGTGTTTTGAAACGAGGCGATTTCAAAAATTCGTTTCTTTTAAATTGAATCTAGAAATTTTTTTTGTGCTTAGTCATCAATTGATGAAATAAAAATAAAGAATAAAAGAGAATGAAAAAATGAATATGTACAATGTCCAAATGTGAAATCAGAGTATATTAATGTGTAGAAAGCTTTAATTTGTTTTCGTGTTGAAATAAAATTGAATGTTCAAATTAAGTAATCGATCAGATTCTAGTAAACGTTTAATACATCTTTAATTCATCATTTTTATAATATTTCATAATAGTTCATGAGCTTGAATTACGACGTTTATTCAATAATCATAGAAAATAGTTCGTGATCCATTTTTTAAAAAATCTCCAATAAATAAAA
>BLXL01010821.1:0-13461 GCA_023170135.1 Acarapis woodi
TGAAAAATTACTAGCAACTTATTATAAATGATAAAAAACAGTTTGAACCAAATATGAAGATAAACTAATTTCCTTTCACAGTTTTGAGGTTTCAATAAGAGATCAAAAATTATAAAGAATATATTTTTATTAATATTCTTTGTATATAATATTTTTCAATCTTTATATTGATCTCGATATTCAAAAAGTTATAAACTAAATTTTTCGAATTATTCAGCAAATATTATGAATATGTCTACATTTAACAATTCAAATTAAAAATTTATATATATATAGATGAAAAATTTTCAACTTAGGAATTTTTTAAAAAAATAAAGGCAGTTTGCTTTAAAATTTTACTCTGAAAAATGAATCAATTAATTGGATTAGTTGAATAACTTTATTTTTAGTCATAAATAGCATGAAATTTATAATTTGATAGTTTAGGGTTCTAAAATCATTTCCCACATCTTAATTACAATTTCGAATTTTCAAAATAATAATAGAATATTTTTATTTTTAACAGTAATCGTGAGGCACTAAATACGGATCAATGGATTGATGAAATTTTCTCTGTTCCAATTCTCTTAAGACACGTTCTTTTGTTTTGCGTACTAGTTCCGGTGACGCCTTCTTGAGACTATAAGCAAGATTTAGTTTAGCCATTAATTCAATAAAATACTTTCCAAAATTCATTTTAGCTCCATGTTCATCGATTGAGTAGTCAAATGGGAATGTGTGATGAAAGTTGTGCATACCTTCACCTATTGAAAAAATAAAAGATTTGATTAATAATTGATAAAGCTTTAGTTGTTCAAGCTCACCCAATGCTACAAAATTGACAAAATCATTATTACGAGGATTAATTTTATGATTATATGGACGATCGCCAAATAAATGAGCCGCTATTCGAAAATAATAGGTTATTTATTTATAATAGCAAAAACAAGAACAATTAAAATCGAAACAAACCTGAATTGACAAACCAAGTAGCATGCAGTGCACCAACGTATTGGGCGAATAAACCAATCACACTGTAGTTGAATATTTCACCCCAAAAGTAGCAGGGTACAAAAAGAGGTATAAAAAGTCTTAAAAAGAGGTATAATGGTACATAGAATCTAGATTAAGTATAAAAATAGAAAAACATCAGGATTTAAATTAAAAAATTGTTTATTAAAAAATTATTTTTTTACCTTCTTTGAAACTTGACAACAGGATCAGCTGCGATATCACTCATATCAACTGTTCTACCTTTGATTTTGACATCAGGATGCTAGATAATGACAAAATAAATATTGAATTATATTTCAAAAAATTACTTCAAATTGAAAAAGAAATTTCAAGAATATCGTGCCTTTTTCGTCAGTAACCAACCAACATGTGCAAAAAACATTCCGCGACGACTGTTATGTGGATCAGCATCAGTTTCAGTAAATTTGTGATGTAGCTGTAAATGATGTGAAATGTTTCAAACAGCAGTTTTTGCAGATACGTATATTGATCATTTTTTAAACAAAAAGAAAATTATCAAAAGATAACAAAAAGGTAAATAATCAAAATATAAGTCAACATCGAAATGATAAGAATGTGAGCGTGCGAAAAAGATTAAGAAGAAAAAAAGTAAAAAAGAGAACACACTGGCATTAGCATTAAGTCAACTATTTTTTAAATTCAGTTCTAAAATAATGTCGAAAAATTAAAATTTTTTTTTCACTATCATTGAAGAGAACACAAGTTCAAAATTTATAAATATTTAATTATATTTACTTGAATTCATTCATTTACAAATTATTATACATAAGACGAAGAAATATAATATAGTTTAACATAATTTTTTTTTATCTTACTTACCCTGTGATCTCTAACCCATGTATAAAGATCGTTTTGGCCAGCCGCGGTGAATAAAATCATTAATAAAATTCTTAAGGGAATTTTTGCTTTGTATCCACGGTGCGACCACAAACGATGTGCACCTGAAGTTACTCCAATACCAGTTGCATAAGAAAAAAAATAGACTAAATTGAAAGAGATTTTTTTGTTAGTCTTTTATAATTTATTTGATTTTGATTTTAGTTACATGCGATTCTCGAAATAAAATTAGATTTGAAATTCAATAGAATTTTTTTTTTTTTCCGATTTCAGAATTAATTATTGGCTTTTCAATCAAAATTGAATTTATTGATTATTTACTTAACACGTCATTTTTTAAATCCAGTTACAATTGTGTAAAAAATATTAATAAGATAAATTATTGTCTATCTTGTATCACATAAGATTTGACTCAGCATTTAAAATTTTATAAATCAATTATTAAATTCACATAAGATAGTTCATCAATAATTAAATAATTTTAGGGTGCAAGGCAATGAAAGAAAAAAAAGTAATTTATTGCCCGTAAAATTGATTTTTAAATAAGAAAAAAAATTTCACTTGATATATTTTTTATTGTCTACAAGATAATTTTGATACTAATAATCAGTAACCTTCAAGTTTTCTATTCATTTAAAAGAAATATATAACCGAACATAATTTACTATCAAATATATATTAATATATTACAAATGAAAAAAGATGAATCGAGGCTAATTCTATCCAAAACTTGAACATTCAAAAGTTGTGAATTCGTTTGAGAAGATGTCAAAATTTATTATACATTTTCAAAAATTATTGGGACACAATCTGTTTCAATCAAAAAATTATTTTGTCTAACAGTTCCATATATATTAAAAAAAATATAAAAAAATTTTAAAAATACACTTTTTAGTAAAGTTCTTGTTACAAAAATTTTAACTTTAACTTCAATATATAAAATTTATACAATATCAATATATGAATATAGAATTTATAGATACTATTATGCTATTATTAAATTGTTAAGCAACTTGCCGAATCGATTTTCAAGTTTATCTCAATCATTTTTTCATATTTATTTTTAGGTAAAGAAATTTTCTAATGAAAATAATTATTTTTGACAGCTAATTATTTTTAGTTTCACAAAATGACCAATATTAATTTATCAATAAATAATGATATAAATAAAAATTTCGTATAGGGAAACATTAAAATATGGCAGTTTGAAACTTTCAAATGCATTAGTGAAAATTAATTCAACAGAAATATGATTTACATGTCCTACTAATACAAATATATTGAATTTAATGATAAGCACATTTGAAGTCTGCAATAAAAAAAAAACAATTGATTCTAAAAAGTTAAATTATAAATGAGGAAAAATAGAAATATTACTCAAAAGAATCCATTCGAATGGTTAAATAAATGAAATATCAAAAAAATGATTCAACTAAGATGACTAATAGTAAATTTTATGAAAATCAGTTGAATATTATATTAGTAGATTAGATCATTTTTCATATCAATAATTTAAGATTATCCCTTGTAAACTCAAATCATGTAGCTATTCAGTTTATCTGATATTAAATATTACATCACCAAAACCGTTTTTTCTTTTTACTTAAATTTAAAAAAAAACTTTAAAAAGCGAGAAAAATAGCTTCTAAATTAAAAAATAAACTTAAAAACTATTGTGAGTCAAATAAATTCAAAAATTTTTAGGCGAAAAATTGAGGAAGATGTTTTAAGAAAAATTAAAATAATTTGGAGCAATAATTACTTTTAATTTTAGGTTCAATAATTCATTTTTTAGGTTTAATTTTTTAATAGAAACTTTTTTTGCTGAATAACTCAAGATTTAAAATAAGATCGATACAATTATATACTAAATGAAATTTTCATTTAATTATTTGATTAATTTAATAACAGAAAAATTTTCCTTTGTTTATAAAAAAAAAGTAAAAAATAAAAATTGAATTATATTTATCAAATGAAAGTTTTATTTAACAAATTATTAACGAAAAAAATTCAAAAATCTTTAATAATCGTAAGACAAGGATTCGAGAACTTTTTTTCTGAACTGCCTATTAATTTTCAGGCTGATTTTGCAAACTTTTATGTAAAAGTTGATTGGAATTTGAATTTTTTGTGAATTTTTTGTGAATTTTTCGTGCATTTATACTATTTCCAATTATATATAGTAACCTCTAAGTATCAATCATATTAAATCAAAGTGAAAAATTGAAAAAAAGACAAATATTGATTATTGATGTTTTATCTCATAATTCTAAAGATTGAATCATATAAATTATTGATGTATAACAATTATATTATAATAAAGTAAAAAATAATTTTCTTAAATAATTAAGTAAAATCTAGCTTTTTAAACATTTTCAAATTACATGCATTCATGATTGTTATCTATTGTTTTAAAATTTTAAATTAAAGTTCTTGTTTGTAATATATTTATATTATAATATATATTTATTATATTTATATAATTTAATTGTATGTTAAATTTTTTCATTTCGAAATTTGCACATAAAATATTTATCTTTATCTTTATAAAATAATTAATAATAATTTGAATAAAAATTTTGCTTAATTCAGGAAACCTTTTCGAAAAAAAAAATTGATTTTTTTCATATATATTCTTTTTTTTTTTCGATTAAAATGAATTCTATTCAATCAAAATAATAACTAATATTTGAAAACAAAGATGAGATCAAGTATAATATATTTGGATGTAAACAATAAAGAAATGGTAGGATCAGAGAAAATATGATATCTTTATTATCAGAAATGAAAGAAGAAAATTTGGAAAAATTCAATAAATTTTTAGCCCTATTGTGAGTTTCATAGTTTAATTTAAATTTGCGAATTAAAAACAGTAGACGATTAATTGACCAGTTTCTCGGACACGGTAATTCAACAGAAATTCTTGAATTCGTTTTACTAAAATAAGTAAATGTCAATGAAAGAATGGAATTTCTGCTAAAAAGAAAATGAGCGATAAACTTGTATTTTAGAAGTGAAATAGTGTTACTAACACTATCTATCTAAAAGTGAATGTGAATTTATATAATATACATCATATAAAATATAATTACATTTTAGCATATGAATGAAACATCGAAACTCACTTCAAGTTTAATCCAACTCACAAATAGACTTATAATTTTAAACTTATTTTGTAATATGTTTAGTAATTGTAGGGCAAATTCAACAAATATTTGATACCAATAGTTGGTATTGACCAATAAACAAGATAAAATTTATTTTTAAAATTTTTGATATTGAATCAAATTTTAAATCAAAAAATTTAAAGTGAAAACGTGCCGTTACAAATAAAATAAGATCTAAAAATGAAAAAATTTTTATACAATATAAATCGTATCTTTCTTTTTAAAAAAAACATGCCATTTTTTTTATTAATAATTTCGAACAAAAATTCGAACCAATAGATTTAATAATTTTAATAAGTTGCACCGAACAAAAAAAAAAAATGATTCAATACTATTTTAAGAGGTTATTAAAATCGAAAATTTAAATAAATTAAAATGATAATGTTAATTATAGAATATATAATTTAATCAAAAAATAAATTTTTTATTTTTTTTAACATAGTTTAACTAACGAAATATAAAAAAAAAATTAATCATTTTTGCATTCCTTCTATTCAAATATTAGAAAATATTTATAAATATATTTTGATCAATAAGACAAGCAGTTTTAATAGTTTTTATTAAAAACCATTAAAATTTTCGGAATCGCCCGGTCGTCGACCACTTAAAAATTTTGAAATGAAATTAGACAAAAAAAAGACTAATATAATTTTTTTATAAATTTTTTTTTTTAAAAAGTAGAAAAAGCAGACAATTAATGTACTTGAAAGTGATGTTATTTTTGAAGATGTTTAATTATTTTTTTATATTTAATTCAAGTATTAAATAACGGCATCTAAACAAAATGTGAATGCAGTGATTCTTTCATTGAGTTCGAAATGATGTAACTTTTCTCTAAACTTGCTCTATGTTACTTGAATTAAATAAAACTACACAAATAAAAATCTTAACCTACTTTGATCATCTTAATACCCTCACTTTTTTCACATAAGGCGAATAGTTTTTATTGTTGAATGGAAAATAAGACTTACTTTACTGTACGTTTAATTTTTTCTTTGATTTTTAAATCGAAATTACTTATTTTTTTGAATATTTCCTCTTTAAATTTTTGAAATTTTTGAAATTTTTGAAAATATTTTAACAATATTTTTAAATTTCAAATTTTTTTTAAGAATTTAAAAAAAAAAAAAAGAAGAAAAGAATTTGTCAAATTAACATTGTAAGGCGCATTTGTTTACGGGAAGGATAAAAATCCCTTAAAATAATCAAAATATGCAAATGAATTTCTAATTTTGCCTAGAAAATTAGAATTATCTGATTTTATTTATCAATATTATTGCTTGCCATATATTTTTGAAGCTTTTTTATTCAAAAATTTTAAGCATTTTTCATTAAAGGTAAATAAAACTTTCTGACTACATAAAGTGTCAACTATTCCAAAATTTTTATTCTGAAAGTTAAATTAGACTACACAAAAAGAAATAATTTAAATTAAATTATTGGAAATCATAATTATCAACAATATATATCTAATAGGTAGTGATAATAAATTTATATAATTTTAAATTAAAATTACCAAAATAATAGGGTCAAAATGATTTTCAAATATAAAAAATAATGAATATTCAACAGATAGTTTTTTTCAAGCTTTAATGAATAAAATTATACATAATAAACAACATTTGTTGAATAAATAATGTATGAAAATTAAAATAGACTATCTAATTATTCAGTTTGATATACTAAGCAGATAAATAATCATGTTAAATATTTAATTCGATATCTCCAAACAAAATAAAAACTTAAATTTTTAATATTAACGATCAAAATAAGACTTAAAAGTTCAAAGTATACCTTAATTTTCTTATTTTATAAGGCCTAAATTAGTGTATCTTCAATTTTCACAGTATTGAAAAATATCAAATAAACTAAATTTCAATTATATTTTTAATTCTTTACCGCTCAAACCCAAAAATTTTCTTATTGATTCTGTAATCTAATATTCATTTCATATTTTAAAATTTCTCGTAATGTTTTCTCAATAAATTTTGTTAATTGAAATGATTTTTTTCGCTTTTCGAAAAAATAATAAAATCATTGGTAATAATACTCACCAAAAAACCAAGTATTAAAAGGAACAATCGCATCAGTTAAGTATAGATTAATTATTTTGCACATAGCATAGATGTAATATAAATGTAATATGACAAACATGCTGATATTTGGCCATACTAATCCATATTTAGAACGGTCAATATAGATATATCGAATATTTTGGTCTTTCACGGGTTTAATGATTTTGAAATATTTTAATTCATTAGCTACTTGATCTTCATTCACACTAGTTTTTAATATTTTTTCGTGTTTTTGAATCTCTTTAATTGGATCTTGTAAAGTAGGAACAGATTTGGTCACAAATTCAACGTTAGGCGAGTGATATGATGTTTGCGGAGCCATAATTAATGTGAATAATCATTCATATAGATTGTCTCAAAAAAAAAAAAATGCTAATAAAACTTATCTTGATGCAATTCGTAAATTGCGAAAACAAAAGAAAGCTACTCAATCAAAAAACGAAATCAAATTGGATTAGATGGCAAATCTATGATGTTTTTGTAAATATCTGTTTACTTATAAACAGAATCAATTTTCAAACTATTAGACATTATTCACCGAGTTTGAATCATTGATTTTTTGAAAAAAAAGCTTCTTGCTTGACAATTTAATTATAATGAGATAAAAATTTAAAAAGCGAAAAAAATTCAAAGGAAAAAATGGTCATAAAAATGGAACAAACGAGCACTCTAAAACTAACACTAGCAGATAGAAGGTCTTAAAACATTTTGATTTGAAATTTTAGTGTTTAATAATGAAAAAGTTTACAGGTAAGTGTTATTTATGATTTGAAGGAGGGCTACAGACGTTGATAATAGAAGGTGAGCCATACGAATCTCGTTTATTCGAATAGACGAAAATAAAATACAACTATATGTAAAAAGTAGTGCCTGTCGCAAATTAAGACGATGCTTTTAGAAATCATCCAGACGGTACTTACGGTGCTTAATATTCAAGTTTTTTTTTAAACTCTTTACTATACAATCTCTTAAGAAATCGTATTCTATAAAAGAGTAGGCTGCTAACCTGAAATTTTTTAGCATGGTCAGGTATTCAAACGTGTTTCTCTAATACAATAGAGTTGTGATCGTGCAATACTTTTCATAATATCAAATAACTGATTAATATTCAATAGTAGTCATTTAATAGGATTAGATATTCGATTGATAATATAATTTTCTTGAAATTTGTAAAAGTAAAAAATT
Organism: Acarapis woodi; assembly: GCA_023170135.1. NCBI lineage: Eukaryota > Metazoa > Arthropoda > Arachnida > Trombidiformes > Tarsonemidae > Acarapis > Acarapis woodi. The sequence continues at coordinate 8,279 of BLXL01010821.1, forward strand.
AGTTCAAATTATTTTAATTGAAGCAGGCAAAAAAAATATTTTTTTAAATACACATTTTTTTTTGATACTTGTCTCTTCAAGGAGAATGAGAATTATATTTCAACAATGATTTGTCTGAATTTTCAATAAATATTTGATGAATTAAGTTAATTTTTTTTACTGAATAAAAATATCTATCTTTTCTAGCTTTAAAATTATATTAATAAATGTATTCAATAATAGACTAGTTGAAAATTCATATATTGATTGTGCTCACATATAAACATAAATATTTTAAATATCTCACTTCAAAATTGAGCATAACGAAATGCATCAATTGAATCAATATTATTTAAATTTTTTAAATAGGCGCAGAAACAAACTATTAAACAAATATCACGTAAATTAATTTGCATGATTATGTATTTTATTCGCTTCTGCAATATAAAGAATGTGCTAAATGTAAAACGCCAAATCGGAAAATAATAAAATTACTAAGAGAGTATAAAACAATACTAATCTATCAACATAATAATAGATATTCTAGTACAAACCAATTTATCTTATTGGTGGAATATTAATTTACAAATTTGAACCATTTGAAAAAATTTATTGTGATTAACGGTAACCAGTTTAATTTTTATCCTAATTTGAAAATTTTTTCGAATAAATATAAAAAAAACTTATATCATGAGATCAAATATAATTCCATTCTTATTCTTGAAATTAATTTATTTTATTGAATTATCATTTATCACCTAAAATAAATTGTATTCAAATACATAATAAAAGTTATATTATTCAAAAATTTTTACAATATATTGCATCTAATATTACAAAAAAATTCATATTTTTATAACGATTTATATTATAAAATGTTTATTTCTATATTAAATGTTTATTTCTATATTAAATATTTATTTTTATATAAAATATATAAAATATACAAAATATTATAAATTTATAGATTCTTTGAACCAGTAAAATTATGTTCCAACTAATATTTTAATTTGAAACTAATTTCGGGATAAATTTTATTTTCCTGATAAATAAGAACTATTTTATGAAAAAATATATAATTGATATTTAAAAGAATTAAAAACAAAATTAATTATTTGTTTGAAATAAATTATTGAATTATCAATAAATCATTCACAATAGTCAAATTGTATTCAATGGAAAATTAATCATTTTTCTTTGACTCACACATAAGTCGATTTTGAAAATTTTTTTGAAATTTGCATTTTAATTTATTTTGAAAAGAGACTAAAATTTTTGTAAAAATTTAATTATTTACAAGAAAAATTCAAGCAAATGATTAATTATGATAATTTAGAAGTGTGACAAAATAATTGTTTAGAAGAAAGAACAATTTATTTTTTATCGTTAATTAAAAAAATTTCAATTTACATATAAATTAATATTAATTATAAAAATAAAAACAAATAATAATTGTAGTAGTTAAATATTTAATTGTATTTTTACAAGGCAAAATAATGATAAAAAACAGTTTGAACCAAATATTTTTGCATTTCTAGCACATAAAAAGCAAACTTATATATTAGCATGAAATATTTAGGTATTGACATTGCTTTCAATTTTGTCAAACCATTTGAATTTAATAAAAAAGTTTATATTTAATATTCTCAAAAATAAACTTTTGACTAGCGAAATTCAATATTCAAGATTATAATATGTGATTGTTAAATTCGGCTAGTACTTAAAAGATAAAAATTCGATTTTATCTTTTACGATAATTAAATTTTCAATTAATTTTCAAGCAAAATCCGAAACTTTGACTCTTATTAACTTAATAACATAACCCTGACCGATTTCTGCATGGTTTAAAATGTTCAATGCGCAATCTCATTAATAGCGAAATTATTTTCTAAAATTTTGAATATAAACATGTCATACAAAAAAATAGGGATCGTTTAAACATTTCAAATTCTAGCTCATTATCAAGAACTTTAAAAACATATGCTAGGTTGTTTTTGGTAAACATGGTTACTTTTATAAAGGTAAGTTGACAATAAGAAAAAATCGTTGCACTTTTATTGTTCAATCTCAAATAGTCAAAATTCACATTTTTAATTATTCTAATTGTGTTTTTAATCATTTATCATATGACTCATTAACATTTGTAATACTTGTCATCTCTTGTCAAATATCTGAAAAATTATTCAATAGTCATCAAGAAGTGTTAAAATTTTTAATCATAATCAAATTTTCATTAATCAAAGTTGGAAAAAAAGAATGGACCTATCATTCGAAGGTGAAAATAATTTTCCTTTACCAGAACCAGCTCGAAAGCTAGATTTTACAGAAGATGAAGATCAGACGAACAATAATCCAATACACGATAATAATGAAACGAACAACGTAATCATGGATGAAGGAACTAACGATGAAAAGTTAGAAGAAGATATCAATGAAAAATACCGATATGCTGAAGTGACTGAAAAATTTAATGGACCAATTATAAATCAAAATTTGACGTTAGATAAAAATCGAAATAATCAAGCCAAAAACATAATTTTTAATAAGAAGGGTCTTAGTGAACCTGTTACTCCCGCATTAATAAAACGTAAACAGTTTAAACCCTGGTTTAATTCACCAACAGACAATTGTCTCTCTCCATGCACTCAGAAAATATTTAAATCTAAAAAGCCAATCTAAATATTAAGTTCATTAGTTGAATTCAAATTCGGTCGACAATTTTCAAATACTTCATCTTCTAATTTTCTAAAATTCATAAATATTTTTTGAGATATATAAACTTTTTAGACTCATAAATTTATTTTTTATAAATGATTTATAATTTTTTTGATTTTTATCCTGAGAGTTTTATAATTAGAAACTGATAAAAAACAATTTCATATCTTATGTTACTAAAGGTATTAGAATTAAAAGTGCAATTAAATAAGATTCTCATTTTTTATATAAAAACATAACTTTATTACTCAAAGTGCTAGGCATTTTTACATACCAGATCGACCTTCAAAATGAGGATTTCATGCCTACCAAAATAAGAAATGCACTAAAAATTTATCGAAATATTACTGTACATAAAAGATTTTTTTGAAACGAACAAATTTTTTTTTAAATAAAAAGGTTTGTGGTGAAAATTTTCAAATTAAAACTTGTCGCATATATCTGTTATGAGACATTCATCAGATTTGAGTTTCTCAATAATTTTTTGAATTTAATAATAATATTCCGATGAGATCTTAATAATTGATCAAGGCGTCTTTAAATTTGAAAATTCATGAAAATTTAGCGAATTTATGAAATTTTCTTCATAATTTTATTTACTTTTTCACATTAATAGAATATCTATCATCAATGTACGATAAAACATCCTTAATTTAATCAGTTTCTTTAAACAATTTATGAAATATATAGCTTGTTGCCTACATTAGTTTATTAATGTCAATCAGTCGTGAAAATTAGTCTAATGAAATTTTAGAATGTTTAAAAGTAGTTTCAAGTGAAGGTAAATAATAGATCAATTAAAAAATATAATTGAAAATTTAAGACTAGATATATCTGAAATTTTGCATTCAGCTCACGATACTATGAAATTTCATTCAAAACATTTTTTTTCAAAAGTAAATATTTTTATCGAATTTATGTTTTTAAATTTGAATCTTAAGACAATTTTATTACTAATTTAAAGTTTATATAATAAGAAATCATAAACTAATTATATTAAAATCTAAGAACTTATGCTCTCTCATGTGGTAAAGAAAATTCTGACCAAATCAGAAGATAATCTATATATACATTTAAATAAAAGAAAATGAAGCAAAAATTTGCGATTCATTATTCTGCTTCAAATTTATTTTCCCTAAAATTAGGTGTAAAAATTCTAATTTTTTAAAATTTAACAAAATAAATGTTTTTTTTATTTATTTAGAAAAGAAATCATAATTTTGAATTTGATTGAAGTTTATTAATTTGAAATAGAAAAATTTTGTTAGATTTTCCACTTTTAATCAATTTTTGAGGTAGTCAATAATGGGATTCAGAAACGATAAAAAACATTGTAATTTAATTTAAAAAGATTCTTTGTTCAGTTTTAAAAATTTATTTTATTATTATTTAAGTTCTTTGAAGAGCGCATAAAAATTTAATTTTTAATTTTATTTCAAAAATGACTATCAGATTAAAAAAAAAATGTTTAAGAAAAATTATAATTAGAGTACTATGATAAAAAAAAAATAAAAAAAAACTAATAGTCAATCCTTATCTCGATTCATGATTTATCTATTTTTATTTAAAAAAATTATTGAAATCGACTCATGAATCATAATTCATATGTGAGAGTATTTTGCTTTTTTCATAATTCGAAAATGATCTCTTATTAATTAGATATCTAAGAATAAAAATCGTTAGCATTAGTGAAAATTATCGATTCAAATGATTTTGAAAAGTATAAATTTATTAATAGATTAATTAAATTCGGCGAAATTTTAAAAAATTTCAAAATTGAGATTGATGAGAAAATTCAAGAAACAGATGGACAGTGCTTTAATATTTTTATCCAAATTGATAGGTAACAAAATCCAAGATTTTTGAAATAACATTGATATCAGTCAATTTCAATTTTCAATAGAGTTTTTGTGGTTGTGTATATAATTTTAAGAAAAAAAACACAAAAATTAGTTGAATTTTCGAAAAATCATAGTTGAGAGTTGGATGTTATTAAAAAAATTATTGATACAAATATAAGAAATAAAATAAATTTTATTTAATCGTTGTAAAATTAATAATAGTCGCAACAAATGATTGGAAGGACTTATCAATCATAAAAATTAAAAATTAAAAAAGAAATTTAGTTGTGCCGAAAAATTCTGAGTCATCAATGAGAAGAATTTTTCAATATAATTTCTTTACCGTTTTCATCAATAAATTTTATGTAGTTGGCAATTAGTTTTAATAATTCTAGATATATAAACATTAATTAATTTTAATAAAAATCTGTAAGAAAGTCCTAATGTTATAGATGCATTCAAACAAGCATAACTATTAGGGAGATATAAAATATACATATAAATTTACATTCGAATTCACTCTGAAAACAGGTGCATTAAAACTACTAAAAGAACGTTTTTAAAAAAGGTGATGTTGAAAAGTGTTTTCGAAAGAGGTCAGAATTTTTTCACTTGAGCCTAATAATTTTCAAAATTAAATAATTTTTG
>BLXL01010822.1:0-18058 GCA_023170135.1 Acarapis woodi
CGTCTCCGTTAATAAGATTTCGAATAATATACAATATACATACTTCCTCTAAATTGTTTTGTGGCATTTGACTACTCATGATGCATTGAGTGTAGTTCATTGTTTGATCGAATGTGTTCATATTGAGCGAACAGGCCAAATATGTGTTAGCAAGACATTCGTTTGGACCATGTTGACACGTAAATTGTAATGTGCCATCTATTTCTTTAAACTGAATGAAAATTTCAAGAAAAAGTAAAAAATAATTTGATTAAAAATTGATTGAATAATAAAACAAGGAAATCAAACATCAATTAGAAATGTTATCCAGTCAAATCTCTTGATTCTACAAAACTTAAATGTAAATATATATCAAAAATTTTTAAATAAACTTTTTTGAAATAAATTAGAAATTAAAAAAATTGATCACCTTAATTTATCATTTATAATTTATAAAAGGTAAGTATATTTGTCTATCATCAAAAAGGAAAAATTATCAATATAAGAGTATTCATTATACTGAGATATGCTAAATGAAATTTAATTTTTAGATGATAAACATTTTTATTTGAATCTATTCAGTCTTTATTTTTAATTGATTTGACATAAATATTGTGATTTTCGCTTAAGATATATGGTAGACCTTAATAAATTTGTGTTTAAATATTGGTTTATTTTACCTACCGATGCTTTGCCAAATGGAATTAAATTGATATTTAAGCGATCTTTGAACTCCGCATCATTGTAAAGGGGGAACAATTGGTTTACAACAAAATCTTTACTGTCTGGGCAAAGTGCTTCGAAGTATACATCTACTTTTAGTTTATCTGCTAAAGTAACCTGGGAATTGGAATAAGATTTATTAGTTCAGTTATTTATGACTTATTAATTGATAAGCTTGCCTGATAAAAATTTTATTTTCTTGATAAAAATTAAAATGATCATCTTTAATTAAAAATTTTCTATAAAATTACATGAGCTGAAAAATTATTTCTTGAGTAATTAAATATGAAATTATAATTACTGATCGTTTACACAATTATGACAAGAGATTTTAGACTAAAATTATCAACTGATGATAAAATGATTTATAAATATTTTTATATAAGGAAAATTCTTTAAAGTTATTAACAATAATTGATAATATTAAACTAAAATATTAATAATTTTGGAAATTAATATTTAAAGTATAAGAGTTTATCAACGAACATAATTCTAGCAAAAAAAAATTATTTATCCTATCTTTCGAGATAGCAAAGGATAAAGAGGAAAACAAAAAAAAATATCAATGAAATATTTATTAAATTTACCTGTAAAATAAGTAAAGAGATAAATGTAAGTTTGAACATTTTTGATACTTCCAAAATTGTAGTCGAGATGATTATTTCTTGAAAAATTTTAAAAAACTCATATAATTGTTTGAAAACAATAAAATAAGAATTAAACTTATTTAAGTTGAAAGCGGTGAGTTTTTATTGGCGAAAAAGTGAGCAGTAAAAAAAGTGTTTTTTGAAAAATAAGGCAAACTTCTTTTTGTAGCCTGTGTTGAATAAAAGAAGAGGACTTGAATAAATTAAAGTGAGAAAGTGTGTCAATTTGAATTGTAATCAATTAAAGTGTTGAGGTTCTTATACTCACTGCTTTTCATTTATTATTCAGTTGTTTTAGGTCGATTTGAAATTGATTATATTCATATACGTCTGAACCATCATATATCATATTCTTGCATTAATTAATTTGTAATAAAGTAGTCTCCTTGCCAGAAAACGTCCGCTGAATTGAACGGATGAACATATTTTATTTAATAAATTCGAAAACTAGAGTTTTAAATGTCAATTAAAGATGATAAATCTTGTTTCATACACTAATCTTCAGGCGACCCGAATTCTAGTGTAAATTATTCATAATTTATTTATAGAGAAAGTTTAATATGCAGAAATGTATAAGCTATATATTTAAAATAAATATTGTTAATCACTATTTAATTTATTTGATTTTTTGCACTTTTAGTAACTATACCAATATTATTGGCAATATTTATTTGAATTAATTTACCTATGTACATGTTGACATTAGTTATTTTAATGTACTAATTAACATGAATGATCGGTTTGAAATTTTACATTTGTGTATTTGTTCAATTTACTATTGATGCTAGTTGATTTTGTAATTAATATTTGCAAATAAATTTACGAATATTATTTACAAATGTATATTGATTTGGAGAATTTATGTGTCTGAATGTGAATTAAATTTCAAATGATTTTATCTTAAAATATCAATTAAAGCATTTATCTTGGGGGCTTGGTGAAAAAATGTATCTAATATCATAAATTTATGTTTCTCTCTATAAAAATTCTTCAAAATCAATTTATATTTTGATGATTTTTCTTTTTGATTTTCAACAAAATTCATAATAAGTCAGAAAAAAGTTTTCATTATCGCTCCTTTGAAACACTATCTCTCTAGAGATTGATATCTATTTTGACCATTTTCTTTAATGGAAAAACTAATATAAAAATACTAATATAAATAAACAATTTTCGCAAATAAATTATTGAAAAAAAAATATATTTTGATTTTTGAAATTACTGATTCACTAATTAAACTGTCACTAAATTCTCCAAAGAAAATTTTTATTTTCAATTTCAAATTTTTTATTCCATTATTAAGATATTCAAGGTTTTGTTCGAAACCAATAAAAGATAAAATTTTTCTTGAAAATTTGAAATTAAGTATACTTGTAGTCTTTAAAAAGCTTATTTTTTATCTAGAAAGTTTAAGAAAAATTATGAGATGATAGATTGCCTAATCCCAAAAAGTATATTTCGAATTTTATTTACGAGAAAAAAAAAATAAATTCATAAATAAATTAAATTTTTTTGATCAAAATTAATTTATTACTATTATATGAATGTACTAATGATAATTGGAAAAAATATATATTCACAATATGCAAATCTTATATATTCGCATAAAACTTTTTATTTACGAATTAGATGTAGAAAATTAAAATTTTAGATTGTTTAATCAATTAAATTCATTTTTCCAATTACATGCAGAATTCTTTTCGTGATAAAATAAAAAGGCTTAAAAGAATCAAATAATTTGATTTTTTTTTATTTATTGAATTAGAAATAAAATCATCAGAGTTAAAATAATCACAATAATTTTAACAATATTTAATATGAGATTGTTTTACACAATTGATTTATTTTATAAAACATTCTGCTTGACTAATAAAAATTCTAGAATTTTAATGATTGATATAAAAACACTGTTCAAATTTCAAAATCTAAACATGGAAATAGAAAACTCGAAAATTCTGCTGTTATCGATTTGGTAGAAAACATAAAAATGTTTATATTGTTGTTTTTATAATAACGTTTAATTTTTTATATTATCTAAGTATGTTTTAGGTCTAAAATTTTTTGTAAAAAAATTATGATGTAAGAATTTTTAAGATATTAATTTCACAAAATCAATATAAAACTAAAATTTCAATATTGATTTAAAAAAAATATTTTTTTAACAATACCCTTAAATATATTCAAAATTTTTGATTAAAATTTTTCCACGGCTCAAATAGTTGACGTCATAATAAAATTGAGACAAAAAAGAATTGAAAAATTGCAAAATGAATTAGAATAAAATTCAAAATTTAATATAACGATTGAATCAGATGAAAATTTTTGAATTTCAATGTAAATAAATAGTCAAAATTTTCAAATTAATTTACTGTATTTTGAAAATGATTTTTGGTCTATTTTTAAAAATCTTCAATAATCATTCGTTGTCTTCAAATTTATTGTTTGGAAAAAAAATATTTTGCATATAATAAAATTGAATTTATTCAAAATTAAATAAAATATTCAAAACAATATTTGAATAGAATGAATTCAACAAAAGAATAAAATACTCCTGTCAATCCAGAATTAGTTTACCGAACATATTTTAAACATAGAAAAAACATTTTTTTTTTTTTTTTCATTTGAGAAAAAAATAAGTTATAAGTAAGCACTAAATTTTTTAAATACTTCTTCAAAATCTGTGTTGTTGAAAATTATTCGAACTTTGGGCCTTCGAACTTTGAATTGTTCAAACTATGCTTTTTTTTTTCATATTATAATCAACTGAATTGCGTATAGTAAAATTTTGTACGGTTTGTAATTAGTTATGGCATAAGTATAATCGATTATATGCCTGGAGTTAATTTTGATGTATAAATCTTTACTGTAATTAGCTGCGTGATATTCATTACAAAAAAAAATGTATAATAAGTAAAGAAAAATATGCCTCCATATAAAATTAAGACAAACCATTCACATGAAAATTGAAAGTATGTTAAATATGCTGCAATTGAGAATATAAATGTTACTTTCTTCAGGCCAAATTATAAAAAAATTTTTTGAATTTTTTACTTATGTAACTGATTTCTGACTAAATTTATAAAACGAATTTCAAAAATCCCTAAGATTTTTACACAATATTAATAATTTAAAATTATTTTTATATTTATTATTTAAAAATTTTTGACAAGATGATTTGTGGATTTTTGGCGATTAAGTTGTTCAATACGTTTTGAATTAAATTATATATCGTTTTTAAACCTGTTTATTATCATTTTGAATTTCTATTTTTGAATAAAAAAAAAAGTCCAGTTAAAATATAAAGTGATAATATATCAAAAAAAAAATTTTTTTAGTATCTTGAAAATCATGAAACAAACATACAATAGTGATTCTATTGAAACAAATGAATTTATTATAAATGATCAGATACTTTCGAATAAATTTTTGATTGAAATTTTCGAATATAAATATGTATATGCGTATTCAGGGTAAAAATATTTGTTTTGATAAATTAAAATTAATTTCAAATTTAACTTGATTTATCATAAGCTTTCGTGATGGTCGTTCAATATTAATAAACTTTTAATTTATTTAATGTAATAAAATCAAAACGAAATTTCTTCAGTTTTTAATTGTTAATAAGATTTTAAAAGATTTCTGTTACCGTGATTTGCGATTTGAAATCTACACACTGTTTTCGAAGTTTATGGGGAAAAAAATTTTATATTAAAAATAATAATCAAATTAGAATAATTAATGATAAATTTTTTCTTATTTTTAAATATTAATCTAGCTACAATTTACTTATCAAGTTTATTGACAATTTTTTGCGAATTGACATAGACAATGAATTCAAATCTATATTTTTGAGAAAAAAGATTATCTGGTGTTTGGAAAATTCTGTCAGTCTTTAAAGAAGACAGTGCATAGTAACTATTAGATTATTGACATATAATTAAGAAAATATTTCTTTAGATAATATGAACTCGAAATTTTTTTCAATCTCTTCAAATGTAAATAATGTCTCGATAAATTTAAATATTCTTTATATTATATGATGTGTTTTCTAGCGTGTTCGTAAAATCAGATTTTTATTTTAATATCCATAACTTTATGTATTAATCGAATAAATTTTGATATATATTTTCATTTAACTAATATACATTTATTTATCATAATTCAGAATATTCGAATAACAATTTGAAAGTAGAGATTGTGACAATATAAAATATTCGATTATATTGATTTATTAAAATTTAAAGAACTGTTATATCGTTGGCATTCATATTATATTGATCGAACAATTCTCGAAACAAAGAAAAAAATTGATCTAAAGAGTTTTTTTTTTAATTTCACTTGATTTTGATTAGAAATTTTTGTTGCTTCAATCAATATTAATTAAATAATTATCAACATAACTATAAAATTTAATAAGTAGATTTAAAAATAACCTAAAAATAATTTTTATATTATAATACCTGTAAATCTGATCGAGAAAAAATATCTCAAATAAGATAAGTGAGCTTTTTAAAATTTGACGTGTAAAATAACACTTTAACTTACGTAATAAATTATATAAAATTATGCGAAATCTATAACAAAATCTGGATGTGTGAAATTAGAAAAAAAGACAAAAATCTTGAGCATTCTCAAAATGACTTCTGATGTTTTGCAAAATTATTGAATAATCACAATATAATAAGGGCCATTAGATAAAATTTAAATTATAAAAAAACTTTACAATTCCATAATAAAATAATTATCTAACAGTATGTTGAACCAGCAAATAAAAATGTAAAATTTTAATGAATTAAAAGTTCAGATTATGCAACAAATCGAACAGTTATATACTTGATTAGATGTTTGGTTGTCTGCATTGGTCGCAGATAAAAATTCTCTTTGCCTATCAATCTCACCCAGTGAATTAATCTCGACCTAGTTTTACGGATTAGATAAATGATAGAAAAATTGAAATATATTTTTTTTTATTTTCTAAGGATTACTAAGGTTACCTTCTAAAAAATGATATAAACATCTAAACATTCGAAATTTTCAAAATTAATAATACTTACTTCATTGTTAAATAGACGCATATCGGCAACGTTTGAGGTCATTAGATTTTCTTGTGCATTTTCAGACAAAATTTGATCACCAAGTCCAGTGTTTGATGATTGCTCTTGGGTTGACAATGAGTGACTAGATAAATTTGTTAGGCAACCTTTATTGATTAAATCATTAGACTTAGATGGCAAATTATCTGATACGGTTTTAATAGTAGGACTAGTCACATTATTATTTACTAATCGAAGTACAATACCATCTCGATCGATTTCTTTTAAAACTGATAAGCCATTCTTGCATATCGTGTGTTTATTATTTGTCATAATGAAAATAGTATTTGTATCTTGGTTTAATTGTTTTTGAAAAAAACGAGGAAGATTATTATTATTATTAAAAACTGGAAAATCAATGTAGCCTGCTATATATCGATTTATTCTATCTAATATTTCTTTAAATCTTGATTCATTATCCCCTTTTTTTCCGATGCCCCCATGACTACCAATACCTTACGATATATAAAAAATGATCTTTTATGAAAAAAATGTCAATTAAAAAGTCTGAAATACATGCCACACAAATCAATGTAGACAAGTGAACTCATTATTAATGCCATCGGTCCAGGCGGAGGCCAAGGAGTCTGTTCAAGCATAATCGGTAATAATGGTTTGTGCAATACATCAGCCAAGGTCACTATATATTGATGAATTGTCTTTTTAAATAAAAAATTGCTTAAAAAGCTAATAATGATTTACCTTCTCGTGTGCAACTTCTTGATGCAGAGTATTTTGGTGTCAGACAACAAATCACTACTTTACAATTACTAATACCTTCATAGATTTTTCCGTATAATTGGTCTCCACCTTGTATATTTGTCATATCCATCCAACACTGATTTAATAAAATAAAAGAGATATTATAATGAATCACGAATTTTATAAAATTTATAATTTAAATTAAAATTACTGGAAAACCGCAAAGTTCTAATTTGCGTCTAAGCTCGAGTACTTGATCCTGCGAATGCCATTGATAGCTTAAAAAAATCGGTGGTGAGGAACCTTCTGATTTAACTTCGTTTTCAATGATAGCTTTAACATCATCTCTACCAATTATATGTAAACAAGAGTTTAAAACATCAATACAGTAGCGTGTTCTACCATTTGAAATAAACCAATCCCTTAACAAAGCTAATGCTGGTATTTCCTCTTCAGATCTGAGTCTCTTTATGTCTCTAGTTAAATAACCTAACCTTTTACTTAAAGCTATCCAATCATGTCCACTTTCTGTATGTTTTTGGAGTTGCTTTGCTGCATCTCGTATAAATGAGGGCTCCATTTGAAAAACGGAAATCGAATCCCAACTATTTATAAACTCATAGAAATTGTTTGAATTTGTTTTGTTTAAGCCCATAGATTGATTAAAATTGAACTTTTCTAATATATTATCTATTAAAATGCAATTCTGTTCTTTATTAAAAATCATACTTTTTTCATTACCTTTATTCATACACTCCAAATTCATATAACTATTATCTGTTTTATCGTATTGACTATGTTTGAGTAGAATTGAACTATGGTTTGAATTCTGTATATTTCTAAACAAGTTCGCTGTTGGAAAGTATTGACTAACGAATGTTGTTCTAATAAGTCTGTAGTCACATTCAACAAACTAAAAATAAATAAAAATAATTAGAACTAGAGTAAATCATTGAACATAAGTTTACTTTTTTATTCAGGCATTCATCAAGAGGTAGAAAATGAACACAATCTTCTTGTCTACAACTCAATGTATCATGTTCGTTACATTTCAATTCGCAAGGACAAATCACTTTCAATATCCAACTAAAAAACACAAACGAACAAAAAATTAGATTTGTTGAGAATTTTTTTTCTCATCATTTAATTTTTAACTAATAGAATTAAGATTACCTTATTCTTCGATAGTAAACACTTTGAATGTATTCTATTTCGCTTTCAATTAGATGACGAACTTTGACGCAAACGTTTGGTGATGGTTGTAAATTGCTTGATGTGATTGATGAATCATCCGAATGTGATTCAAATATTTTAACAATTAACAAATCGATTCGATGCTTTTTCAGGCGAACTTTAAGCACTAGATCATGATCAAAATCAACGGCTATTCTAGACTCTGAGTGACATATTTCAGGTTTTCTACCAAATCCTTGGATCCATGACCATCTACATAGTCTAACAATAAGACGACTGAAAAGACCAATCGGCAAATAAACATTAAACATCACATGTAATTTGAGACTATTTGATGGACTAATACCATAAAATAGACCAGTCTGATTAATTTCTTCCGGCAAGATTTGTGTTATCCATGGTAAAATGTAAAATTTTGTTTGATTTTGCGATTGATTTTTGATTTTGTTCTGACAATATAAATAATTGGTATCTTCAATATTTGAACAAGTTTTTAATTCACATATCATATCTAACTTTTCTAGACAACCAATTAATACTAATTTCTGATCCCATTGATCGCTCCAAACGTTGTTCATAAATTCTTCTTTTAATATACCCGAAACAAGAAGATTTTCATTTTCCTCATTTATTTTAAGCACAAAATCACAAATCTTGTAAAAACAGTTCATAAAACGAATTGGATCGAGAACAATAAGACTTTCATTCAAGTCTTGGAAAGCAGTGTTAAATGAAAAAATTTTACCTTGTAGATGATAAAAATTAACTAACATTTGAATATTCGAACTGAAATTGTTAGGAGAAAAATATGATTCATCTTCTATTTGATTTTTGATTAATTCGCCAAGCTGTATAGAGTCAATAAAATTTATTCCTCGTTTAATTAATTTATTTATTAGCTGTTCGAATTCTAACCAAGCAAACGGCACACAATTATTTACTAAATTTTGATTCATGAATTCTTTATCGATTAACAATCTAAGCTTATTTAAGATTTGTGACTCTTCAAACGTCATTTGCTTGGAATCTACAGCAAAATATTCTGGATGTACTAATCTGCAGTAAGGTTTAGTTTGTAAGTTTTTCCGAATTTTTTCAAATATTTGTTCAATTAATTGATTGCGAGTGATAGGCTCGTTATGCAAAGAATTGCAATGAGTTGCCACAATGATTACTTTTGGTGTTGTAATTTTAGCGTTTGTAGCAAAAAAAACATTCGATGCATGTGCCGACTCGCATTTTTTAAATGAATTAGAAATATCTTCTTCGGAAATAATTGTTGTATTTTTTTCATCTTTAAAAAAGCTAACAGATGGATTGGTAACATGTGAATAAATAACTGATAACCAAAAATTGATCAAATTCAAAGTAGTGAAGTCAAATTTGTTTGTTTCAAACTTAGAAAAGTTTTGAAATGTTATAGATTATCTTTGATATTGAAAAAAAGGTTCAGTTCAAAAAAAAATAGATCATACCTGCACAGAGCTCGATCTTGATTGATTAAGGGGGGTTTCTAGACCATTGCTTATATCGATCACAAGTAAGTAAATAGCTTGTGAAGATAAAATTACCTATAAATTGAATAATATTAGTGAGTCATTACATCAAATGAACTTATTATTTTAATTTACTTGATTTAGCAGGAAGTAAAAAAAATTTCCTGAAAAATCAAAAATTCTATAAACATAACTATTGACCAAATGCGATTGGTTTGATTCAGCAAACTCTTCTTTTATTATTTCCTCTTTTTGTTCAAGCATTAAATTAAGTTGTTCTTTGATTTTGTCAGAAAAAACTATTTCGTTCATATATCGTTCTGATACATTCTGGCCAATATTGTCAAAATAATTTTGATTTGACTTCTTGTTGTTTTTGATCGAGAATTTGAGTGTACGCTGCAATATTAAACTTAAATTATGTATAGTATCATTAAATATTTTACCTTTTTCGATATCAATTAAGTTTGTTATGTCATCTTGTGTTTGTTTATTATTTTGCTGGATTAAAATGAACTTGGCAATGTTATAAGCTAAATTCGAATACTGTTTCTCCTTAGTTAATGAATCGATTTCAAAATTTAATTCAGGATTTTCATTAGACCAAGCACCTTTACCATTCGAATAACACTTAAAGCTTGTGTCTAATGAACTGTGCTGGTTTTCGTCAATATGTTCTGTATCTATCCCAAGAAGAACATGTTTGAGCAAAGTTTTCCCTGAACGCGATGGTCCAATCAAGAAAATGCGACTACTATTATGCCTTATTGAACCTAATACACAGCTACGTTTATATTGTTTAATCAAATCAGGACTATTAAGTAGCACTGAACATGGAATTCTGTCGTAAAACTGATTTTTTTCCTCATTTGATTCATTTGAATTTAAATTCGGTTCTATGATTTCCAAATAATTAGTCTGACCAAATAAGTCAACTATGAGCCAGAAACTAGACTCTGCGGGCAAATGATGAAGAAATGTGATCTGATGTTCGTTATTGAATATAATTATTAGTTCAGCAAGATTAAGATTACTTGTAAGAATTAAGGTTAAATTTGTATTTGACCATTCTTCTGGTAATTCGCGCAGCCAAAATGATAATGATCTGTTTTCATGTGATGTAAGACCAATTAATGATGCCAATTGAGGTAAACAATTTCGCTGAGTTTGATCATCGTTTGATTGTTGATCAATGATCAGTGAATTTTCGAATGATGATTGGCGTAAGAATAAATCATTATTTAAAAAACTTATTGGATCTTTTGTGGTTAAGCCCACCGAAATGCAACCTCTCCATTTTCGAGCAGATGATTTGATTTTTAATTCAAAAGGCTTATTAAAAGTTATTGGTTTGCTTTGTAAATTTAATATTAATTAATAATATAATATTTATTATGACACATGTAAACTAAAATTAATACATACTATGAAAAACAAATTGCATCACAAAAATTCGAATCACACAATTTTCTGATTGCCAGCCTATCATTTTTACTCAAAATAATGTTTGCACCATGTACATTCGGATGAAATCGCATTTTTTTCACAAAAGAAAATAATAAAATTAAATAGTTTTTTAAAATTTTAAAATTAAAGCAAAATTTTTCATCAGTTCTAGGAATAGATCTGTGAATAAAGGTTTGAAAAAAAAACAATTTTTCTAGTTTATAAAGAATTCAATTTGATTTTCAAAAATTTCTCAACTATCAAAGATTACAAAAAAAACTGATTATAAAAATTTTTTAAATGATTTATTTTTCGTAAGTTTATCGATCTAAAAAAGTTTACTAGATTCGAATAGATTTTTTTACAAATTATCTATTAAATTTTTTTTAAAAAGATTTTTAAATTTTTTCATTTTATTAGATCATTGCATTACATAGATAAATTCAAATTTATGTATTTCAATAAATTATTATTTACCAATAAGCAATAACTTGAACAAAAAAAAAATTGTGTGCACCATCAATATTTTCGTTATATACCTTTTGATTGAAATCGTAATTATTTCGAAATATATATGACATAATATCAAGAAACCAAAATATCAAAGTATGATATTTTTATTCTGCATTAAATTATAATTTTTTAAAGAAACTTGTCAATAATTAGACAAACGAATGTTACTAAGGTGATATTACCTATTCAAACTATTAATATTTTCTCTAGTTTCAATCGAATTTGAAGATTATTCCATTTGAAATATTCAATCGTATTAATAGATCTGACAAAATTTACAACAGTATAATATAATTTTTTTTTGAATTCTAATATAAGTGTGAAGTTAATAAAAAATAGACTATTAATATGACATTCATTATCTTGTTTTGAATTAAATATAAATTAATTTTAAATTTATTTTAACTGAAACTTCGATACGAGTGAGAAAGTAATTTTGAATAGTTTCGTTCCATTTTTTTTGTCTAATAATTTGCAAAGTATATGTAAAAGAAAATTGATGAATAAAATAATGACAAGTCAAATGTCGCCCACTATTATATTTATACTATTTCCAAATAAGTTTTTTTAGATAATTATAAAAAAAATTAATCATACACCGAAAACTGTGAAATTTTTTTTATGTTTCAAAATATTTATAATTATCGATTTATTGTAATTATGATAATAAATTTTTAATTCGAAGAACAATTTAGATTTTGATAAACAAAAAAAAAATGATTATTCTATTTTAAAAAATTATGAGAACAATTTTATAGAA
Organism: Acarapis woodi; assembly: GCA_023170135.1. Classification (NCBI taxonomy): domain Eukaryota; kingdom Metazoa; phylum Arthropoda; class Arachnida; order Trombidiformes; family Tarsonemidae; genus Acarapis; species Acarapis woodi. The sequence continues at coordinate 12,554 of BLXL01010822.1, forward strand.
TTTTTGATATAATAAAAATAGTAATGAACTCAAAACTTCAAATTTTATGATTAAGTATAACTGAGATATATTTAAATTTATACATTATATGATGAATAAATATAAGGATAAGCTTTAAAAATTCCAATCATCTCACCCTTCTCATTATAATTAAAATTTTTGAAACAATTTTCACAAAAAAAGAATGGACTGTGAGGAAGGCGCTGATTTTCATAGACTATCCACTTTGAGGCATTCAATTCACACAAATTACATTTTGATTTATATCGATTGATGGTTGCAACACGACAAGGATAACTAGAATAATATTTAAAGTCTTTTTTATTGTTATGCACTCGCAGATCGCTGAAGACAAGTAAATGCTCGCAATTACCTTGATGCAAATAAAGATAAGGATAACCAAGCTGTATTTCTAAATCTTCAAATTTCGTATCTTGCATTAATTGTTTATCAAATGGACCGATCTGACGATTTGATTCTGACGCCCATTTTCTTATTACTCTTTATGGATTAGTAAAAAAATAAAAAATTATGTAATTAATATAAAAGAAAAGATTTATTTTATGTTAAAAGATATCAAATTACTGACATTAGTAAGATTCATCGAATTCGGCAAATATTTACTTACTTGCTATAATCAATATTAGTTGATAATCTGGTGTCTACGTAAAAACAATTGTTTATAAACAGAAATGACGATGTATAGTCTTCCGCTTTGTTTAGTGAATTCGAAATATCAGGATTTTGACTACAATCCATTGGTGACATAAGATCTGAGACACACTGATAAATGTCTTTGAGTTTAGTTAAATTTTGGCTACCAAGTACTTGATATTCATGCATGATAAAGTTGTTGTTTTTCAACTCTTTATAATTGTTTGATACAATTGGATTAAATATTTGAACTGTTAGCAAACTTTCGAATTGATTAATACGATCATTTTCGTCTTTATTAGTTTCATTTTCTTTTAAATTGAATGTTATATAATTAGTACGAAATTTCTGTCGGTGTAAGACACGAAATCTATAAAATGCATGATTCTTGAATAAACGATAATTGTTTCTTCTTGCGTTCAATGTTTCTAAGCCATTATACTGTGAATTTAATTCAGAATCTTTACTTCGATAATAATAAGAAAAATCTTTTTCTTCATTCACGTCTAATTTACTGATGGAACAATTTTTATTCAATTTCAACACTTGTGTGCTATTCAAATCTAGATCATTTAAAAGTGAATCTAGCAAATTATTTTCATTTAATTCCAATTCTTTGCCCAAACTAAACCTGTTCACATATCCATCCAAAAAATCACTTACCTTAATCTTATTTTGATCTATCCATGTTTTAAAGCTTGGTTCATGTATTAAATCCATTTTAAGATAGATTCAAATCATTCATTTAAATAAACATGTTCATGAGACTCACTATTTCTGTTTACATTTAAAAATTATAAACAGGGGTCGATCAGAAATATATAAATTTTTTTCTGCTTTTCATACACTTTCGATCTTTTTTCATTTTTTTTCTTGAATTTGATACCATTACATTTTAAATTTTATTTTTATTTTTGTTTGCTAGGTTTTGAACTTGCCTGATTAATTTTATATTTTAATATTTTTTCTTATCAAGAAATCAAATATATTTCTGATGAAAAATTTTCTAATCCCAATTTACTCGAAATGACAACATTGTAGTACAAAAACAATCGGCCAATATTTCTACTTTTTAAACACTTATTTTTTTTTTCTACCCTAAAAAATACATACTAAACTTTCAAAATTTTGATTTTTTGTTGCACTTACTAAAGAAATTTTAATTTTCTTATTCGGTTTCTTTATCTTAAGTGTTAAAATTAAATTAGAGAACTTAGCTTTTCTTAAATAATTAGATAATTGACATAAAATGCTCTAAAAACTATATAACAGCAAATATTTTTCAATCGACTATTATAATGTAATCAAGTATATTATCAATATTTTATTTCTATTGTACTAATTTTTATTATTATTAATTTTTTTTTATTTGAATAAATTTTATAACAATGTATCAAAAAATCAATTCAATTTCGAATTATATGACGATTTATGTTATCAACATTGAAAAGTGAATGGACAAACAAAATATATTACAGATTAATTCATTAACAAGTCAAAATATCAACAAATTAGAATTTTTTTGTAACTATTTTTCTAATATACAAATATTTACAACAAGAAAGCGAAAATTCAGTTTAACTATTTTTAGACTTTTGATTATCTAGTATGGCTTAAATATTCTGTTTTTTAGAATATTTAGGGATTTTTGTCGTTTCTTTACTAAAAAATTAATTGACTTTTTAAGTGATGAAGTATTATTAGCATTCTTAGTTCTTTTCAAATTCCGTTTTTTTATTTCAATTTTATTCAACGGTTTTTTTACTATAGACTGTCGTTTCGCTTGACTTATATGTTGATATTTAAGGTACACTTTTAGCTCTAGTTCATTAATGTATTGGATACTCCGATAAATTAAGTCGACCTGTGATTTGAATGGAATTAATTAATTTCATATTCCGTTTTCTAATAATTTAATCCATTTGATGTAATCAAATAATGAAAAGTATTTTCATATTCATTATTTTTTTGCTTTACAAGCAAAAATTTAACGAAATTTGAATATAAGCTAAAGCTTACCTTGTCGATGGTTTTATGGCGATTCAATTCAGGCAACAAAATTTTCAAGTTCTTAAATTCTCTATCTAAATTTTTATTACTAGTTGCATTATGCGAGAAGTTTGATTTTTTTTGAAAGTTTTTGAATTTGTTTGGGAACTTCATTCCGTTAAAAACTTTATTAAATATGAAAAAAAGTAACATAAAAATAAATTTTCAAAAAAATTTTTATTATATTTTTTTCAGAAATAAAAGAGAGATTTTCAGAATTGATCTTTGTGTGTTTGTTATGGATTGAAAAGAATCTTAAAGGAAGCATTCAATTTTATAGAAAAATTTTGGCTTTCTAAGGGGGCGTTTCTTAAAATAAATCGTTATTTGAAATACTTAAAAGATTATCTAAAACACAAGTCTAAGAAGTTGGAACTAAATAATTTTTTGCACAGCCCTTATATTCGAGTACATCAAAAGTATTCTCAAGTTTGAAAGTATTAGAAATTTAGCAATAAAATCTTTTTCTTTGATTGATTAATAAAAAGTAAAATTTTACAGGGTCAATCATTCGAATCTGTAGAGTGAAAGAGTTAAAGAAACCGTATTTATCAATGCTTTTGTTAAAAAATTAATGGTTTGACTAGCCAATTAGTTTGAGAGTTTTTTTAAGAAAATTTGTATAAAAAAAACAAAATCATTTTGACCTCAAATGTCTTTTTCTATCTCATACAAATGATTTTCAATAAATCTACTAGTAAATTGATAAGGTTATTTATTTATTTGAGCAATATTAATTCAAAACGTGTACGGAATGCTTTCACTGAATTGCAAAAGCTAAAAGTTATTCAATTAACTATTAATTGGCCATTTAATAAAAAATCAGCATGTGACTTTGGTTTCGCGTGCATTCATAACTATTTGACCCAATATTTCTTTTTCTAAGTATAACCCATTCAATCAATACTGTCAAACAATTTAAACATAACTCTTTCGTTAAAGAGTTTTTAACTAGAAAAAAAGTATTTGGTCGTTTTTTTTTCTCAAAATTCCTAAACAAAAAATTAAAAAAAAAACAGTGAAAAATTGGCCAATTATTTTTTGATATTGATATAAATCGTTTGTTAATAATGTCAATTGGTAATAATCGTCAATAACTTGGCCAATGCGGTCTTGATTTACGCTTATTCAGTGGACTATTTTAAAGTCTGTGTAGATTATTCTTAAGTTTATCTGATACTGTATAATATTTGACTAATTATCCTACAATTCAATGAACATATGGTATCATGAAACTTGTTTTAATTATATTTAGTGTATTTTACAAAGATTTTATTGTAAAAGAGCGATTCCAAATTACTAAGGGAAATAATTTTTTTTAAAGCGTAAAAGTCGTTTGTGTATTACACAATTGTTTTACTTATTCACAGTCCTGACTTCTTACATTTTTTATACGATTCTCAATGAAAGAAAAAAAAAATAAACATAAGTTCATAATTGAAATCAATAAGTTTTTTCTCGTTTACAATTGAAAGTAACAGGTATGTAAAATTTTTAATTTAAAAGGATAATGAAAATCAAAAACTTAATTTACAAAGTAAGAAAGAAGGCCGACCAAATTGATGATATTTTTTAAACGAGTATATTACCATTTTTTAGATATAATACAGTAAGTATAATTTAGCTTAAAATTTATTCAGAATGCGTGAATATATGTTCACAAAAATTTTTCAGTTCAATTATTCAATTAGTCAAATTCAATTTTTTTTCTATGCCTTTTACCTTAAATTAACGCCATTTCATACCTAAAATAATAGTAAATGATCGAATGAAAATTTCATTTAAAATATTAGAAATAAGATTATTATAATTATTGATAAAGAATAATATGAATTTTAGTTACAATTAATGTGTATCGAGTCAAACTATTAGTTGAAAACATTTTTTTAATGAAAATAATTTCAAAATTTTGTTCAATTGATTTGTTAAATAACTCGAGTCAAATCTCATTTCGAATAGTCAATAGATTGTAAAAAAAAAATTTGATAATTTTCTTTTTTAAACTATCAAATTTTTTTTTAAATTGATTCTTTCGATATTTTTTCATTTATATCTCATCTATATATATAAATTATCAATTGAAATGCCCGTAGAATTCCATAATTTGAATTTTTTTTTTACTTTTTAAAAATCTATTATATTTTTTTTCCAAGAATTTTTTATTTAAAATTTATAAAGTCATCTTTCAATCAAAAAATTGATTCTCGTTTGAACTTTGAAAACTTATCTAAAGAAAAAAAATTAAAAAATTTAAATCGTTTTTTAATTACAAGTGTACAAAAAAATGAAATATCGGCCTACTGAGCCTTTTCAAAAATATAGCTCGTTTATTGAATTTAACGCTCTTATTAATTTTGTACTAAGAATCGCGAAATTTATTTTACATATGTTGATCAAGCATTTAGTTAGTAAAAAGATAATAATTGGTAGCATTTATTTAAATCTTGAACATTTTTTTAGTGAAATTTATTGATTATTCTAATTACATTCTACTTAAATATAAAGCGAAATATTGATAACAGCTTTTTTTCTAATTTTCTAATTAAATTTTTTTTATATCCGTAAAAAAAGTATGATTTGTATTGATTTTGAAAATAAAATTTTTAGACTGTATTGGCATCCTTTTGCCATTTACGTATTTTTACTTTTGAAATTATTTGATAATTTCAATTTTTCATCTCATTTATATTTTTCAGGACTTGAATTTGTTTGAATTTTTATACGAAAATTTATTTTGTTTGTTAGAGTGCTCAAAATTTTTTATTATTGTAAAAAAAATTTGACATTGTCTTCGTTTTTTTT
>BLXL01010823.1:0-20282 GCA_023170135.1 Acarapis woodi
TATATATTTTTTTTTTTTGTCTTCAAATTTTTAATCCTGATATTTTAAGAATCATTTTGAGAAAAAAAAACAAAAAAAAAAAGATTTTTTTTTTTTTATTAATTTTATTTTAAATAACGCTTTTAACTTAAATTTAATTTAAAAATGCAAATCACTTCAATTTGCTTAATGCCAAGAAAGAAACTATACACACTAGACCCAGGTGCGAGAGAATAAATTATTGTCCTCACCGTGCCAGGGGTCAGTTTGAAATTATTAGAAAAAATTCAATATTTTCAAACGTGAAATCTACTTAGAAAAAGAGAAAAGAGATGTGAAAAAACGTTTTACGCTTGGGAAAACTTGTAGTTTCCAGTATGGGGTTCCTTTACTCATTTTTTCGTAAATACACTGCTAAAAAGACCGAAGAAATTATAAAGTAATTTTTTCAACGAAATTTAGAAATTTTTCAGAGAAGACCTCAAACAATCGGTATGTCTCTCTTCTTGAATAATATGTTTTGAACTTTCTCCTTAGATTATAAATTTTAAAAAATAAAAATAAAAAAATGTCAAATTTATAATCTAAGGAAAAAATTTCAGTCTGACTAGTATTAGTTGAACAACAGATGACAGAGAGAAAAAAGAACCAGTATTTAGGGTGCAAACATTAGTGATGACTGGTGACCTGCTGTTGTTACTTACACCTGGATCTGAATTTTTTCAGAATTATTTAGAACGATTTCATTTTATACTACTCGATTAAAAAATAAAAAAAAAAATCGCTAAAATTTCTCAAAACTACTTGATTTTTTGTAATTTACTTTTGTTTATTAATTAAATATGATTCATAAAAATCGAAAATTTTCAACAGACTTTGAATATTCTTCTATTCAGATTGAATTTCCAACGATCATTACCTAAATGTAATTTTGTTGCAAATACTTTGAATTGCAAAAAAAACTAGAAATTATTTAATGTATCTTGAGCATATTTTTCATAATGTTTCATGATCTTAATTGTTTTTTTAACTAAATTAACATTTTTATTGACCTCACCTTATATTTGTGGTTTTAAATAGCTAACCGCTAATGACTTTTAACTTATAAACAATCATTACACAACTATTATATAATTATAGACATTTAATTTTAATTGAATAAAACTTTCTTAGATATTTTTTTCTCTATCGAAAATTTCAATTCTGTGTTGTGTTGGGTTTACATCTTAAAAATTTAGTAAATTTTCTGTCAAAAATCTTAATGTGTGGCCTTCAAGCGTAAATATGACATCCGGCAATAAATATTGTTTTTACTTAACTTTATATTATATTATTTTAGAATTTTTTTATAGAAACAATTGAAAATTATTTTCATTTGAGTCGACTAATAATTAATCAGGATCTTATCATTAATTGAAAATACTATCATTATAAAAAAAATTATTATTTGTAATTTTTTGAAAATTTCTATTTATGCTGAAACTAATAATAGGCGGAAGTTTAAAAAAAAAAGCGCTAGTCTAATGGAATATGGGCATTTCAATCAATAACATCATCATGAACGCGCCTTAAGCCACAAAAATATTTACAATTACGGCCGCACACATAGTTTTAAAATGATTAACTGCATCTATTTTAACGGCCCATCAAACTTGTTCAAATTAGAGACGATATATCGTCTAATAAAATTATTTTTAAAAAAAATTTAAACACAAATCAAGCCAAAATAAATTACACTGGTAAATATTATTTTCGGCCAAAAAATTTGATAATAGTTGATAATTAAAATTTGGCCGCAACAATTTGTTTGTTTTCAAAAACTAATTTGAAGAGCTAGAAATTTTCTTCAATTTTAATTTTCTATCCCAATTGATAATTTTAAAATGGCCTTCTGATGGAATTTTTGAAATTGAATTTCAACATCTAAATCAAATTTAGAAACTAGGCAAAAATAATTGCACTAAAATCGCCAAATTAGATAATCAGGCATGAAAAATTTTACGTTTTTTTTCTCGTATAAAAGCATGTTAAATCCTTGAAATTTAAAAATTTTAACACTATACCTTTTAGTTGATGATTAGATGTACTTTCAAATAAAGACGCAAAGTTTTATGTGATTTTTAAATTAAAAATTATTATTAAAGTATCAAGAGAGAGCAAAAAAAAAAAAAAAAGAATATACAATTGTTTTTCATCAATTATTGATGAATTGAATTGAGAATAACCGCGAGAATTTTTTTATAAATCATAAGTTTTGTCGAGTTTTGCTTGAAATGAACTCATATGAAAATATTTTTGAATGTGAGAGTACCTAAGTGATAAAACCACCTTTTAGGAGCAAGATAAAACAAAATGATTCTTCAATATACACAAAAGGGCTGATAATTTTAGTTTTGTAAAAATAGGCATTCTTTACGATCGAAAAAAAAAAAAACTTTTTTTACTACTCAAGCAATCTTAAATTAAACAACTTTTAAATATATAGACACCTATATCGAGAAAACTTATTAATAATTTATCGAGAAAATTAAATAATTTTCAAGAGGATAATATGTCGGCTATTGTCGACATTCTTTTAACTATTTATTACTTTCTTTGAAGCTTTTCATTTCCACCGAAAATGAAACACAATAAGAGAGATAGCAAGAATATCGAATCCGAACGCAGACAAAGACTAGTTACCAGGTCATGTCAACGGTCTTTGCAAAACAAATTTTGTGATACTTAAACATAATGTGAGTGTTGCCGAATTTGGTATTAGTGTACAATAAATACATGAATAAATACAACATGCATCCTTAAATGATATACAAATTGTGATGATAAAAACGTTTGTTTATAGGTTCTATTGTATGAGCGCGCAAATTTGTGTATGCGTGTAGTGTGGAAGATAAACGAGGGAGCGAGCAAAGTGGAACAGTAATTTACAAGAAAAAAATTTAAAGAATAAAGAACAAATTATGTAGTCATTGAATGAAAAAGTTGAAAAAATAGAAAATAAGAGTAGGCTAGTTCACAAATTATTACACAGAAATTCACAGTATAATCAAATGTCTTAATCGTTCAACTACTCAAAACTATTGTTGATTGCTACTAGTGTCCGATTTAGGAGATGCTGAATAGACATTATTTAGATAGGTAAATGGCCAGTTTGGATAATCGGAATAATTTTGTAGATTTGCAACATTATTGACATGATGCAGATTTGCAACATAAGGATAAGCGTTTGCACTACGTAACAAAGAATGCGGATTAAGTAAATTATTTGCTGTAGCACCTGCTGTCGGAGTAACTGCACCATTGCTATTTGCATTGCTATTACTACCTTGAAGCAGATTATAAGCACTATTATTACTTGTATTTGGTGTAGTAGATTGTTGTGGATGCTGTCCATTAACACTATTTGTAACACTATTTAATAATTGTTGCTGTTGAACTTGTTGACTTAATTGAGTTTGATGTGAGGTTAAATGTTGAGTGGTTTGATGAAGTGAATGATGCGATTGTTGATGTGATTGACCTGCAGATGTAGAATGTTGACCTGCAGTGGTGAAGTGGGCATTCGGTGGTGATAAATGTTGTTGAGTTAATTGATGCGGCGCTACAGACGCATGTGCTTGATTATTAATTTGGTGTTGGGCGATCAATTGATTATGTTGACTCTGTACGTTGTGTTGAACAGCGGCTGAACCAACTAATTGATTATGATTCGCTTGTGTTTGGTGCGCTTGATTTTGTTGAAGTACTTGATGTTGCTGTTGATAATGGTGATGCTGATATCCATGACTATTTGTTTCAAATAAATTGTTGTAATTGGTAAGATTTGTATTCAATCCGTTCAAGCCGTTTAAACCATTCAAACCATTCAGATTTGTAAAACCATTTGTGTGCATTGAATTGCCATTTGTGAGATTTTGACCTGTTAAACCATTTAATTGAGAAAACTGATTGTTTGCTTGTTGGTGCGGAAATTTCTGGGCATTCTCTTTTCTCAATAAGGTCTTTGTCTTACGCCGCGGACGATATTTATAATCCGGGTGTTCTTTCATGTGTACTGCACGTAATCTTTTGGCTTCATCAATGAATGGTCTCTTGTCTGATTCTGATAGTAATTTCCATTCACTTTATTAAGTATTTTTAAAATTCTTAGTTAGTTATCCTCTTATAATATTTTTTTGCTAAAAATACAACACATACCTTCCTAATCTCTTTGAGATTTCAGAATTATGCATTTTTGGATTTTCTTGGGCCATTTTACGTCTTGCCCCCCTGCTCCATACCATAAACTAAATTCATGGATATGAGAAGAATTATCAAAAAAATTGCTAAATAATTCTAATCGATTGGATTAAATGAAAAAAAAATATAATCAATTGATGAAATTTGATCTTCATTTAATAATAAATTTTTTTTTACTGGGCAGAATTTTATTGTTTAGAAAGTACAATCTTCTCTAGATTTAAATAAGATTCACTTATTTTTTCATACACCACATAAACATTCACCATTAAATGTAAAATTTTAGTTGATTTGAAAATCAGAAATAAAATTTTTTCGCAAATCCAAAATGAGTTCTTGGTAAAAATTAAATTATATTTTACTTAGTTACATAAAAGAAAATGCGCCAAAAATTTGAAAATTAAAAACTAATTCAAAAAAAAATGTATTCGCACTTTTTGATAATTGGTAATTTTATGATTTATTTTTGATTGTGAAAAATGACTAAAATATATCCAATATCAGAAATTTTTAACTTTTTTTTCTATAAATAATAATAATTATCGAAAAAGTTAGATTTAATCATTTCTCATTTTAATATATTTTGATATTTTTTTTTCAAATTTGAAGAATTAGAATAAACTTAATTTCTTCTGAAAAAACATTTAATTTAAGCTAATTTTATAACAAAAATTATAGGAAATATTTATTAAAAATCGTAGATAGGTAAATCTGTGGGCAATTTTTTTTTTCGACTTCAGTTAAAACAAAAAATATCTGCATTTCAAAGTAAAATTAAAATTTCTTACCCTGTGATAATAATAAATGAAACATCAATCCACGAAAATTGAATTAAATAGATAAGATTAATAATAAGTAATAATAATTAATTTCCAAGACTTACGCATTCATAGGTCTTTTAACACGATCATCATCCTTGACGCCAACCGATAGCCCTGCTTTTTAGAAGAAATAAAAGAATGAAAATTTTATTTTTATTCACATTTCAAAATTTTGATAAGATCATATATAGGACCAATAAATGTAAAAATTTTCTGAATATTGAAAAAATCTTAAGTTGTAATATTATTATTTAAATGTGTAGATTAAATTGAAAAGTCAACTAATATATGTATTAAATCATGCGATCCATAACTAATTAGTGATAGTATTATAATTGAATTCAATAATAATTGGTCTGAAATAATGCAGAAAAATTGAAAATCGTTTTAGCATATTTTCAATATAATTTATTGTTGAGCCTATAATTTAGTAACGAGCATCACATTTATTTGATCAAAAAGCCGGTAAAATGTGCATCAAAAACTTACCGATTGACGTATGATTTGCATACGGGTTGTATTCATTTTTCATTAAAGTCATGTTGTGCGTAGTTAAAAACTTAATTTTGACAAACTAAAGTTAGAGTTTAAACTGGAAAAAAATGAAATTCAAAATTTGATGAGATCTAGTAAGCACATTGGCTTTTTTTTTTCAACGATTGAGAAATTCTTAACCAAAAAAAAAAAAACGACCACAAAACACCAATTAAATATTATATAAAGATATTTGAAAAGACAGTTGTAAAACTTAACACTGGTAGCACTCTTTATTTTTGATTGATTATTGCGATCGTTGATATTGCGTATTGATTAATATGAAAAAAAATCTAAAATAATTGGATCATTACCCAATATCTAAGATAAACCACTATGAAAAATCACTTACAAAATAAAATTAATGATGTAAGTATTAGCACTTGCACATTAATTGAAATTTTATTTGACATATCCACCAGTTGAATAGAGATAATAAATTAGCCAATATTAAAGAATAAAAATTTAAAATTGGACTTAGAGATGTCAATACAAAATGATATAGTTGATAATAGACGAAGACAATAAACTAAATAATTATGAAAGTTATTTAAAAAAAAGTCAACCCTTCTTTTATTCGGTCAAAGGAAGCCGAAAATCAAATGAAATTATAATTTGAAGATTGTTTATTTGAATTATGGGTGATTGTTGTGACAGTGTCTTGTTTTATTTTTTTATTATTTTTTTTTGTATTCTAATATTATAAATAATAATAAAATTTTTAAAGATGAAAGAGGACACTCAACATAACACAATGCTATTCACAACGTTCTTTTTGCAAGTTTAGAGTGGAGAAAAAAATTCTAAAAGAAGTCGGAATAAAGATGCGAAATTTGTAAGAGTAAAAAACACAAGAGAAAATACGACTATTGACGATAAATAGAGGTACCAAAGAACAAATACTTTTTTGTTAAATATTGTTTAATAAATTTTTGTTGAATAGTTTTCTTTTCTTTTCAACTCCGTCTTGTCTAGTTAAAACGTGAACTTCTTTTGAGGATTTTTTTTCTTTTTTAGAAATTTTCTTTTCTCTTCTTTTCTTTTGCCTTTCTATTCTTCTCGACTTCTATTCTATTCTAGGCAATCTCTACGCTCATCAAATACAAAAAAAAAAGTTTCTCTTTACTTTTTTAGTTCTAGCCAGTTTCTCTTTTTCAAAATACACTGATTCAGTCTCGTATTCGGCCTTTTCACATACACAGTGAACAATGCGGCAATAATTTGCTTTTTTATGTTCTTCCTTTTTTACTCGGCTTTCCTAGATCCAGCCATACACTAAAGATTTTCTCACTACAAGACCTTATTAAAGCTTATACATTAAGTTTTGTAAATTCAGCTCTTTTAATAAAATAGTACAGGTTCTGTCCCTTCTCTTCACTTGTAAAATATTTTGCTTTGCGTTCTCAATACTTTGTATACGCCTACATTCATATGATTCTTTTAGATTTGATATCGGTTATTCGAAAAAGAGAGAGCTGTACTTTTATATGGATAATTTTTTTTTTTTTTATTCTTTTTCTTATTAAACATACACATCTCTTTATAAAAATTTATTGAATAGGAAAAGTATCCGAACACAAATGTATCAAAAAAAGATAGTGAAGTTTGACAATCAAAATAAAAGAAAATAGGAGGTATTTAACTTTTATAAAGTACACAGTGTAATAGGAGCTAGTTTTATTTGGAACCTATCTATTCATTTTTGAAACAATTCTGAAGGCAAACATTGTCTATCAATCTTCAGCATTTGTTTAATATCATTTCTATTCGATTCTTTTTAATTCTTAAATAAAAAAAAATTAGAAAAAAAAAATCTAATGCACCTAAACTCCGCCTTCTTTTTTTATTTGGAATTTTCATTTAGAAAGGCATTCTCAAGTGGCCACTCTTTTTTTCTTGATTAAAAATTGATCCGCCTACTTTTGAATTTATATGAAAAAAAATTATGTTCTCTATCTCTTTTCAGGATATATATATATCATACAGTATTTTTTGGAATAAATTGATTTTAATCTGCATCATTTCATACATCATATAGCACGCATTCTTATTTTGATTATGATTTATATATAGTATAGTAAGATTAAATAAAATAATATTCAGCACGAATTCTCAAAATATACTTCAGCTTTCCAAATACTCAATTAGAATATACGTTGTAAAAAATTCTAAAATAATGAGTCAGAAAAAGGACAATTGAATATATATAGTTTACTTCCCAATTTACCAATAACAAGTGCACCCTTTTTATGCACACTCCTCTTTTAACGATTTTTCACGCTAGAATTTCGTTAAATATATTTAAAAAAAAATGATAGAGAATTAAAATCAAAATCATCTGTTTTTCTACTAAATCTTGAAAACTAAAATTCATTTTCCTATATTTTGAAAATGTTTAAATCAGAATTAAAAGTAAAACGTATTGAGTGCGAATTTATTAAATAAATTTAATTCGTTTTTTCAAATTATTTTCCGATTTCATCAATAAAATCCAAACATCGTGTGACCATCTTGATCATTATTAATTGCTATCAATTTGTTTTTATATCAAATCGCTTAGATTTTTTTCATCTTAAATTTCAGCTTGTTTAGTTGGTTACAATTTTCAATCTAGGAACTTTTCCAATGATTTGAGAGATGAATTTTTAGGAATTAATCGAAAAGAAATTTATCCTAGAAAACGAATCTATAAATGTCATCTTCTCAAATTTTTATTTTTTTTTTTTTCATATTTTTTCTTTGCAATTGCACGTTTGTTAATTTGTTTAATTTACTTGTTTTTCTCTACTTTTTCATCTGAAAAAAAACTGAAGAAAATTTTGCTTATTTTCTTTAGCTTTTTCCATACTGATCATCATGATTGCGTTTGGTAACTTATTGGGTAACAATAGATTGACTTTTTGATTTAATTAAAAAAAAAATCTTATTTATAGAGTGGCTTATTATATATTTTCAATATTTAGACTTCTGAAATTAGATTCTAAGTTTTTTTTTCTTTTCATTTTATTTATAAAGCTAGTAAATTAAAGCTTGAAAATTGGCCTATTTTAGACAGTTGAAAAAGTTGCAGTGAAAAAAAAAAAAAATTATTTTATTTACTAATGCGTTATCTTTAAAATGAAATCAAAGAAATCTCGCGAGTTCAGTCATTAAAACTACTATGTTTGAATTTTTTATTAAATTTGTATTCTGATTTAGACCAATGCTTTCAAAAATAAAATCTAGGCAATGGTCATTCTTAACTTGAAGTCGTTTTGGTCACAATTTAGGTCAAAGGTGTTGGACTGGTGAGTTTGTGTGGTAACCGTACACTCAATTTAGTGACTACTGTTTTTTTTTCAAACACAGATCAATTAATGAAAATATAAAAATGCCACCGTTTTTTCCTTACTTTGATCAATAGTATCTAAGCATACAGCGTGCATACTTGAATAGTTGATGATATACATAGCCAATATGAATTTATATTTAATATCAATTCAGAAAATGCTACTGTTTCTACATTCACAATGTACATGTGTATGCACCCAGTGGAGCTGAACCCATTGATCAGTCACAATTGAATAACTAATTGTATGACTAACGTTGTAAAAACTAATTTTTCCATTTTTAGTCAACTGTTGCTCGATTCCATCGATTGTGTTATCCAAAAAAAAAGCTGACTAACAAAAATTAAAATACTTACTTCTTATAGTTACCAAGACAGGATTAATCGTTTAGGTAATCAATGTGTGTGGATTCTAACATTGAACTACTTTTTCTTGTTTCTATATTCCAGTAAACTTTTCAATTTTTTATAGTATCGGTTTGTTTAATTCATATAGTGAATTATTATTTTAGTTGAAGTTTTCTGTCAAGAAAAAACTTAGTTAACTTTATAGTAAATTAAATAGGAACAGAATCAAGAAACGCAAAAAATATTAAAATTCAGAGAACTCGAAAAATAAAAAGAAAAAATAAAACAAAAATTTCTGATTATAAAAAAGTAAAATGTAAGAGAGCAAACCTATAAACAACAGACTAAATAATAATAAATCATTAAAAACAATTTCTTCTAGTTACATTCAGTTAAACAAACCCTTTATTCAAAGCTCAATTTTAAAATCAAACTTTGTTTAAAATATATTTACTGGTATAGTCTGGCAATCTAGATCAAAAATTTTTTATAATATTCACGATCTGATTTTTAAGAACAAATAGTAAAATTATGTGCTAAGGAAATTATCTCGCCGGTTAATAAATGAAAACACTAAAAATTTATTTGCAATTTAACTAGCGACCTCTTCACTGAATATTTTTCAGCCAAAAGTGTTCATTACAAAAAATTGCTACGAGGCTTTATTTATGTAATAGCAAGTAAAATTTATAACTCAATAATTATTTAGAGTATTGAATTATTATTAGGAAAAATTCTTAAAATAAATTAGAATGCGTCACTAATTGGTGGTCAGGTTGGTTAATCACCAGAAAAATAGCGCTGATTGATTAATCAGGTGTGTGAAGAACAGCGGGTTGCAAAATGAGCATTATTCGGTACTAACAAATTTGTGTCTAGATTCCTTATAGGAAAGATTTTTTTAAGTGAGTAATAGATTTACTTAAAAAAGGTGATAAAATTGGACTAAAAAATTAGAAAAAAAAAGTTAAGATTTTAAAATCTTTAACAGGAAACACATTAAAACAATTTTCATTTATTACAGTCTGAAAAAATTCATTTCAAATTCATTTGCACTGTAAGTGGTTAAATACATATAGTTTGAAAATTTTAAACGCATACTGCTGATCTAGTTTTTGTTAGAATTTTTCATGGTAAATTAAAATAAGTTTAAAGTTTCAACGACCACAACAACAATAATAGAAATTATTTCAAAATCGCAATTTTAAAAAATATTGTTGTTTTTCATATAACATATAAAAATTAACAGATATTTTTTTATAAAAGTATATATCAAGTGAAAATAAAATTTTTTATATCTAGTAATTTAATTAAAAAAGATAATTTTGTTTAGGGCGAGTCAGATTTGAAAAGTTTACTTACATTTATAATCATTTCTCGGAATTATGACTTAATGTATGAATACAAATTCAAATATATTGAGGGCGCAGATTATTAAAAAATTAATTAATTTGAATTAGTATTCAAGTAACCTTAAGTTTACGATATTTTTTCAAAAGAATAAACTTATATATGAATATATATAAATTAAAGAGTTTATACAAGATTAATGTAGCTTTTTAGAAAAACTATTTTAGCTATCACAAATGCATATAATAAATAATATAAAATATATTGTGCAGGTGCGGCAATTTTTTCGATTCTATGCATGGACATGCTTGGTTTAGCATCGCGACACTCGACAGTCTTCATTTCGCCACACACCCAATGACAAGTCAAGCGCAATATGATTGCTATTTAGCTTCCGGAAAACATAATTAGAAAGTAAAATAATTTAGAAAAATATAATAAAAAATAATGGTATTTAAACTTGTGTCAAATTATTTGACTTGAATAAAAATTGAAATTCACATTCTTGATCAAAAACATTGATCACGAAATTATGATTTGAAAAAATTTTATCAAAATTTATATAGAGAAATTTGATTTTAGACGTTTTTCTAAACTAAAAGTTATTAGGTATTTGAATTCCATAGAATATATAACTTATATTATAAATATGCTATCCATTTAATTGAAAGAAAGAATTTAAATTCATCGGTCAAAGTTATATATTCAAAAATGCAGTGTCATAGTGTATCACTTAAATTAGGTAGCACTGGCTTTTAGCGATTGGGCACAATGAACAATAGCCTATTAATTTCTGTTATAAATTTTAGAAAATATTCTTTTGTGCCAGCTAAATTAATCAGGATAAAAAAGAATTTGAAGTTTCTTTAGTTTAATTCAAATTAAAGCATTTAAGATAGGCGGTTTACAGATCGTCATTTTAAAGCTGAACAAACAAAACCACATTTTATGTTATGTGTTGCCAAAATACCTCCTACTACCTAACTAATATTCTTAAACCTAAAATTAATTCGCCAGTACTGTTTCTCATTTAAAAATCATTAGACACACAAATTAACTTCACCAAAACACATCTATTTTTCAAATGATTTTAGATTGAATATTTTATCTGTTTTTGTGAAAAAACAGTTAAAAGATATCTTATTATATGTATCTTAAACTTTATTTTTGTGTAATTACAAATGTTGTGATTTGAAATTTTATCAAACTTTTTAGAAAACACTCAAAAATTTACTTGAATGCACCTGAAATTTTAATAATTGACTCTTTAGCGGTCTACAGATTTTTCAATATAAAGAAATATCGGTCAAGCGTGTGAAAGGTGCAAGTGTGCCGGCACCTTAATAGCTCTTTCTTTCGAGAACAAATTTTCAATCAGAGATTTAGAAATATATAAAAAGTCTAAAATTAAGCACTAATAACTGATCGCAAAGCAGGAAATCAGCCAGCTGCTTTTTTTTTTTTTGAGATCTTTCATTGATGAATTTTCAAAAGATGCTAGTCGTTATAAAATAATTTTTTTAAAAATAACTCTGAAAAAGGACTTTCATACTTATTTATCCGAGATCAAAATCACCTTTGACACATTCTGCATTATTATTGAATACTTTTCAGGTATTAGTTAGCTTGATCAATTTCAAATATAAGTATTTAGTGGTCTCATATCGAGAAGACTTTGACTATAATTATTTATGAATAAGTATTATGTAACTGTAAATCATAAAATTATTAAAAAAAGAATGAAATTAATAGAATTTAAAAGGTATTGCTTTATTGGACATTATAAATTTATTCAAGCACCAATTTGAGTCAAAGCATTTTTTTTTTTACATTATAAGAATATGTACAAATATGAAACATACAAACAAATGATTTTTTTTTATAAACTTATGTGCAAACTTTTCACAATACCTTAGATTATAAATTTAAAAAATAACATTGGAACATAATTATAGATTATGACCTCGAATCAAGGTCAATATATTTGAGAGTAATAAAAAATACATGGAAAGCTTTGTTGAATATTCAATTTACCGCAAATCTAGTTTTGATTGCCAAATCGGATTTAGTCTAATTAATTTTAAAGTGCACATTGTGCTGGTTGTTCTTGAGTCGATTATTTTTTTTTTTTTGTTTGTTTGAAAGGCTGGTTGATTCATATATATTTTGAAAATTTTATTTTTTAAAACTCTCTCCCTACTTGAAATTTGCGAAATGAACTAATCTCAAACTCTCATTTTGAAACTTATACTTCAAAATTTTGAAGTCGTTTCAATAAGTATAATCGCATTTCACAAATAGGTGGCTTATGTAACCAGGTGATTTATGAGATTAAAAAAAATTTAATAAATCTCACGCACAGAATTTAACTTCTATGCATTTTAAATTATATGAAATTGATAAATTTTAATTAAATAATTTCAGTATAGTGGTTTTTAAATAAATTTATTTGAAAAAATATATAAAAAAGATAAGAATCGCAAATTTCACAATCAAAAATTTTTAATTAAAATTTTCAATGTATCAAAATTTCATATTAAAAATTCTAGAGAGTTCAATTTTCAGTCTCTAATGCAGAACAACACTTATATAAAAAATATAATAAAAATAATAATTATTAAGTATTTTTTGATGATGAGTTATGATTATCTATGATTTATTCAATTTTTTGTATTTTTTAATAGTTTTCTAGAAAATATATATGCGATATGTGTGAAAAATCACAGAGATTTTTAAATGAAATCGAAATATACTTATAATCTAATTTTCATTTTATCAGTATTGTATGTTTCGAAAAGCAAAAATCATGCCAATTAAATCATTTTTGCAAAGCTCATATAATGTGTACATATATTGTATGTCGTAGAATACAAAATCGAAATGATTTTCAATTTGATACATCAGTTGAATCACGAGAAAGGAAACGGAAACAAGATGCAATTAAACCAAAAAATTAAAAGGAAATAACTCGTTAACGAGTGTCAAATTAATTATTTTTCTTTCTATTCAAAATTATCAACTCATTGTGTTAATCGTTTACAATAGTTTTGTGTTTATTTTCTTTTTATTTTTTATTGTATAACTCAGCGCCACAGGCAAAATGGTATGACTTTCAAAAAAAATTTCAAACTATTCAAAAGAAGAATTTATTCGGAATTTTTTGGGTTTGCGAATCTTTAAGATATTACATCGTAAACTTTTTCGGTATGGCTTTGATGTAAACCCTTTCAAAGTATTTCCAGGCTTCAAACTATTTTTTCACAGAAATAAAATGAAAATTTTTTTAAGTGCTTTAAGATCAAAAGTCAAAAAGCAAGAAAAGATTTCATTTTTTAATATTTATTTAGCTCCTGTTGATAATATTTGTATCAAGCAAATAATTTCAATCCTTCACCTTCATTTCTCAATTCTTAATAGAAAAAAAAATTTATTTCAAAATTTTTCAGAACTTTCCATATTAGGACAGTGTCCATTAGACATTGAAATGTGAATAGTGATTAGATCTTCTATTATACTTAAAAACGTAGTACTTTTAATTTTATTCAATACCATGTAATGCCAAGTATGATTTTCAAGCTACTCGAGGCATAAAAAGGTACTTGGCACTATTGAATTAGAGGTAAGTCAACCTAAAAATAATATAATTAAAAGGGCAATGTATAAAATATCGATACAATGTATATAAGATCATAAGTTTATTTACATATCGTAATTTAAGTGCAAAATACACTTTTATTATACCATACAATAAGCCAGATATTTTATTCGCTAGTTACTGTAGCGTCATTTTGTGAAAATGTAATTTATGAGTAAACATATTTAGTGACTCGATCAGTGAAAAAATAATTTTATATAGTTTTTTAATAATAATTTTATAAATACTAGCACACAATTAACAATGAACATCTTTTAATTACATCAAAAAAGAATCAAGAAGCGGTATAAAAATATCTCAAAAACTTCGCGCACTAATAATAAACAGAATAAAAAAAAAAATTCATTATTAAAAAAAATAGATAAAAATTAGCAGCATGAAAATTAATTCATGATAAATACTTCCAGAATTTTAATTTATTTCAGAAAAATGCAAAAATTTCTAAAAATCTCTTTGCAATTGAAGAATGTCAACACCGAAATTAGCTATTAATGTATTTTAGATATAATTTACGTTGATTCCAATGAAAATCTTTTGTGAGATTGCTTTTTTGAGAAAAGATGTACATTACTTGTTCGCAAAACTAATTAAGATTGCGTTCAATTTCTCTATTATAAAAAATAATTAGTTCAAAAATTCAAAAGCAACTTAATATTAGCAATCAGGTCGCACCTCAAATATGTCGAGTTTTCATAGCATTCTTGGAAAGAACGTATTCAATATCTTGTAAAGATTTTTGAAGAGTTTCGAAAACTTCTTTTAAAACTTTACTTGAAGCTTCAATATGCGTTTTAGATGATCGATAATATAGATTGCTATTTCGACAAACAAATTAATGCAATTTTCAAAGAAAAATTTTTCGATTATCGAATTTTCGGTTTAAGTTTAAAATTATGGGTCCAATTTTTTTTTCAAATAAAGTTTGATATTGAGAAAAATAAGTTAAGTTTATGAAAATATTTATGCAACGTATATACGAATAAAATTGAATATTGAACAAATATGAATTGTAACTATGAATAACAGCATGTAATACAAACATTGATACACAGTCAATAATTTAGTTTATCATAAATTTATTGAAAATGAAACTTTCTGAGAAATAATACTGAAACTACTTTTATCATTAGCCTTATTCATGGATCATCAAAAACAGACCAAAATGAAATCTACTATTTTTTGCAGTGATAATGTGCAATTCGTCTTAATGATCAGAAGTGATAAAAAAAATTATGATCACTAACATGAACGAAAAGCATTTCTAGTAGTATTGTCACTACGTCTAGTAAATATTTTTATTTTGCATATTAATACGTGGTAAAATTTAGTTTAGTTTCATATATAAAATTTATAATTTGCTTGGTATGCACAAATAAGAGAGTCCAAAGTGAATCCAAGCAAGAATGGTTAAAAAATTTCTCAAATAGGTTCACGCGAAATTCGGCTCCAACCGCATCTCTTGTTTAATAGCCCGTAAATGTTTAATAAGACTCAAATATGTGATCATGAATGATATGTTCTGAAATTCAACTTGAAAAGTTTAAGCACAATTTTAAGCAAAATTTCATAATATGTTAAATTTATAATAAAATCCTAATTTTAGAGGATTTCAGTAAGAGATTTTTGCAAGCACCAAGTAACAAAAATATTTTAACTTCAAAATTTGACTTTAGGCCTATTATTATTTTCTGGCTTTTTCAATAAATAAATTTTTCCAACATCATTTAATGTAATTATTAAGACACATTATCTTTGATGTGTTTTTAATCAAATTCCTCAAGAAATTAAATTTAAATTTTTTTAATATATTGCCGCGGCTAAAATCGATTAAAAAAAACAGTTCGAAAAAGATATAGTGAAAAAATACGATTAATTTTATTTGCAAAAGCCACATATTGAAAAAATATTATAAGTCTATTAATAAATATAACCTACTTTTGTTTTGAAATATCGTAATGAGACAAACTCATTAAATAAATATTCACACATACATATAATATAAAATTTTTGCGGGATCAATATTGCAGTATTTTATAAAATATGATGCTCGGTGATAAGTGATTTATATTAGAGAAATAATATATTAAAAATATATAATATATTAAATGCATTAATATATCTGTGTCAATTAATCAAAAACAAACACACTAATTAAAATTTTTTCTCAAAAATAAATTATCAATAATATTCTAGGCGGACTTGAAATAGAATGAAAATTTTTTTGGTATTGACAAAACAATCATTTGTTTCATAAAAATAAAATTTTTATCCTAAGTGTTTGATGTAAAATTTTTGTGTAAAAATTATGACTGACATTATCGAGTAAGTAAAACTTGCAAATAATGTATATAAAATTAATAAGAATTAAATCTGCCTTATTTTTGAAATTTTATTCTTAATACTCAGTGTGAACAAATATTGGCTAAGTTACGTAAATTAAATATTAATAATATTCATTTACTTCGTAATATTAATATTTCTTATTGAAACTAAACAAAATTTAGCGAATCATACAAACATGAATTGATTGTAGTACATCAATTAAGGTGAATAGATATAATTAAAATTCAAAACGAACACTTAAAGAAGTTTATGAATCATAAACTTCAATTAAAACTTTTGATTAATTTAAGGAGAAACATTTTGTCTTTCAATTTAATTCGGTATCCCAAAAATGGAATTTTTTCGCTTACATTATTTCAAGACTATTAATTAGAATTCAATTAAATTTTCATTCTCCGATATTTCGTATGGTTTTTAAATCGTGTTTTTATTATTCAATAAGTTTCGATGGATTCTAAGATAAATTAAAAGGGAAGCTTTAAATTCGAGAATAGCTTTGATGAATAAAATCATTTTGAGTTTTGATATTTCAATATAATCTTGATGCATAACGCATTCTTTAAAATATATATATCCTAGTCAGTGCATTAACTACTTTTTTAGAATTAAATCGAAAACTTGATCGCAGATGCATTAGATGAAACTGTTAGCTCGATAAATAAAATTTTCCAGAGTTTTCATATTTCGAACAAAAAAAATAAATGGATGATAATTGTAAACATGATCAAACAACTTTCTATTAGGTGTCTGATTCGAAAAAGAATTAATAATAATCAGAAAGTGTAAAGACCACATTTAATTTTTTAACCGTTCAAATAATATTTTCGATTTTTGATTACTTTTATTTTATTATGAAAAAAAATTCATTTTTTTTATTTACTGATTTTTAATATTTATCTTTTCAGAAAATTTTTTTATTCTTTAGAATTATGTATGTATTCAACTTCTTAATTTAAGATTATAGGTTGATTTAATTTTTCAAACTTGACATCAATACGCTTATGAGTCAAATGATGAATATTTTATGCATTAGAAATATAAAAAAAGGCTTTTTCTAACAATTACAAAGTGTTTAATTAGAACTTTTATTTTTTAGAATTTCGGACTGCTAAACCGTGCGAATTTTTTAATTATTTTAAATTTGTGAATCAGAAATTGTATGTTTGAGATAGTTTTTCAGATTAAAAAGTTCATTATGATGTTTAATTTGAAACTTGACAAAAATTTTACTTAAATTTTAAATGCTAAGCTCTTGACAACAATTTTGAGGACACAAAACAGTTTTATTGCTTTTTGTTCTTTTTCAAAAGCAGATCAGATGTCTTTATATAAAAAGGCATCTCAAAGCAACAAAATCTTCATTCTTTTTTTTTTTTTTGTTCATATTAAATATTAAAAATATACAAAAAAAAACAGAAATATTGTATGAAAAGTAATTTTTTAGAAAGTCTTGTTTAAATGGAAAAATCTTTTCTTTTTTTTTTCTCTTGCGGGCATGTGAAAAAAAATTCATAAACAGAAAAATTATTTTTTAAAAATTACAAATGAAGCAAAATCGCCAAAAGAGATGGATTAAAAGATTGAATCGAAGAGCTGAATAGAAAAATCATATTTGAAAGAATAAAATCAAAATGGGAAAGACAGTCACAACCAGAAATCGACTTATAGAGCACTACTAAACTTAAAAAAATTATAGAGTCAACACTTGATACCTTGAATAAGGTCGATTTGAAATAAGCCGGAAAAGCAGCTAGTGAATCAGCTTATCGGCCGAGACGATTATCAGTAGTTTCGAAGATTGAAAATAAAGTTCAATTATAAACGACATAGATTATAAAGGCAAAGAAATAGAGTTTGGAAATATTGTATTTGTTAGAGTTGAGTCACTATTTTTAA
Organism: Acarapis woodi; assembly: GCA_023170135.1. Classification (NCBI taxonomy): domain Eukaryota; kingdom Metazoa; phylum Arthropoda; class Arachnida; order Trombidiformes; family Tarsonemidae; genus Acarapis; species Acarapis woodi. Next base: position 18,494 of record BLXL01010823.1, read on the forward strand.
GAGGCAGAAGGCCGTCAAGTTTTAATCCTCTGGTTAGTCGGCTTAACGACGCGTCACTGAATTCGATCAACGTGTGGCACAGCTTAACGACACTGATTGTACACAAATTCTTCATACTGGAGAAAATTCATAATTTTTATTATTAATTTTCTCGAATTGTTTTGTTGTATAAATTAAACAATTCAATCTAGTTATAGGTAAATTCTCGATTGTTAGCGTTCTTAGAAATTCACTCGATTCACAGATTTTTTATCGTTTTTTATGTAATGTCCGAAACAAATCGTCGAAAAAAAAATTCAAACTTAACTTTATTCTTATGATCTTTTTGTTTTATTAAATTAAATTTTTTACAACATGAAATATTCGAATATTAGTAATCAAAACAAATGCAATAAAATTCATATTTTTTTAAGCAAAAAATTTTTTTTTAAGAAATCAATTACCCCTTTTTTATGTATTATATAGTGCCAATTCACAAAATTTTTGAACCTCTCTTTTCAATATTTACGAGTATTATCGAGAAAATTATTTTTTACCCAAAAAAAATATCACTATGATCTGAAGAATTTATTTTAAAAGAATCTAAGAAATTTCATTGTTGAATATAGATAAATTTGATTTCAACGTTCTTTTCATTCATCTTCTATCTAATCTTTATAATTAATTTATACTTATTCATAAGCGAAATTAAATAATTTTATTCCTATTGTGTCGAGATATCTTAAAATGTAAATTTCAAATATTTTTAGCATTTATAGAAACGAAAATAAATTCTAAAAGTTTCTTCAAATATTTTGAATATATTTTAAAAATACAAAATATACATTTTGAAATCAAAAAAAATTTGCAAAAAAAAATTGAAATTATATAATGTTTTTTTTAGAAAGTTACTAATTGAAAGATCTAAAAAGAAAAAAAAAAATTAATTTAAGGATTTATTCTTATCAAAAAATTTTGATTTGGAATTTTTTAATCGAACAAGTCTTATATAAGGATAAGAGAGTCCTAAAATTCTTTCAACTAATTCAAATATCAGAATGTGTTTAATGAATTCTATTTATAAGATTTAAGTTGTTCATAGAAAATATGCATTCCAAAAAAAATAAGTGAGTTCTTCTAACACTAGATAAATATTCATCAACATCTCAAAGCAACCACTGATCAGGAAACGGAAATCAGTAACGGTCTATGAAGTCTGTAATTATCTATACTCTTTCAGACTTGGTTTCGTATTTTAATCTAAATCTCTTTTCAACAGTGTATTTCAAATAGTTAATTTATAGATAATATGCTTTTTTATTCACTTTTTTTTTAAGTTAAGGCATGTCAAAACCAAAAGGAACTTGAGCAGCATTTAACTTACTAAATAAAAATTCAAAATTAAGTTATTGAAATATATGTGTGTATTTATTAAATTTCTTTGGCCTTTTGTATATATAAGATAGATTCTTTTTGCCTGCATTTGCGTGCTCAAATAACTCGACATTTAGTTAAATTTTATCCGGATTAAACACGTAAGAAAATTCAAAATATCATACTCGATAACACTATATTTGCTAAAATGATTACATTAGTAGGATTTTTATCAATTTTTAAACCTATTGTTTAAATTAAGTTGCGTGTTGAATTTGGAGCATACACTATACTAATTTAGGTTAAAAATTTTAAACATTTAATGATACAGTGATTGAATCATCTGGTAAAGTTTTTTTTTTGGGAGCGAAAAACGCTGAAAATTTATCACTTATCAATCGACTTGAATTTTTAAATAATTTATATCAATCAATTA
>BLXL01010824.1:0-12825 GCA_023170135.1 Acarapis woodi
AATATCGTTTTGAGATGAATTTTTGGTTATTTCAAGCACTTTGTAGTAGTCAACCATTATGATTAATTGAAATCACTTATAATGTTTTTCCAGATACGATAAATGTGACAATTAGAATCACAAGTTTATTGAAATATCAAAAACAAATTAAAAACAAATCAAAAACTTTTTGTAGTTCAAAAAATTTTTTTTTTCTGTACATTAGGTTAGGTCAGTGTTTGAATTTAGACTAAACATAAGTAACCTGTGAAGGGATTAATGCACTAAAATTTCTCTATAAAAACAAGTTCGAAAGAAAAAAAGAAAAAAAAATTTTTAGCGCAAAATCATTTTCAGAACATCAAGTATAAAAATTTTGGTGTTAAGAAACTTTTTTTTTGCAAGAAACTTTCTAGACTTTTCAATTGAATTAACATTTAGATTACTAACTTTAAATAATACACCTTATACTTTTATTCAATTAAACATATAAGAAAATTTTTTTTAGAATTTTTTTTCACAAAGCATTTACTATTAATAATTTTAAATTCTAAATTATTCTCATTAAATGATCAACTTCAACAAATACTTTGAGATTTAAAGTTTTTTTTTTCACACCCGTTATAATTAATCATTTTTGATACAATGATCTTAAAATTTAGGTTTTTCTTAAAAGATGCTATACATTATAAATATTATTTATAAATGAATGCATATATATACATGTATACATTATTAATGCTATATATATTAATCTATATACAATATTAAACAAATTTTTTTTAATTGAAATCTCAATTTATTTTTTTTTTGTATTAAATATTATTTATTTACTATTTATTTGTAAATGGATTTATATTTTGAAAATGATTCTTTTTTTTTATTGTTAAAATTAATATTTTCGACTCGTTTCTCTTCGATCGAAAGTTTCAAAAAAAAAATGACCTTTCAATTTCGAATATTCAAATTGCAAATTTAATACCACAAAAGGAATCGTTCTTTGTCTGTTTAAATCTCTATTAAAATAAATTCTCTTGAAACTCAATTAAAAATTTTATTTAGTATTATGAATATTTAAACTCCGTATCGTAATAAGATTTAAAATAATTTTTTTGCAATTCTCAGCTAGAGTAAGGAATTAAAGCTAACATTCTAAATTTACTTTCTGAGCATACTAATTCTATTTATTAAATATTTATTCTTCAGTATTAAAATATAGAAATGTATCTTTTGCAATAACTTACATACATAAATGTTTCAACTTATTTAAAGAAAATGTAAAAAATAATTGTTGATTAAATAAGATTCTTAAACAAACTACTGGCAATCTAGAATTGCGAACATAGATAAATAACCTAATTTATCTCTTTGCACACAATTTCACCTAGATATGATCATTTTTTTTATAACTGATAACTTATTTTCTTAAAAATTAATTCAAAATACATTTACAACGTTCTCAATGCTTTTAAAATACATTACACATTATTAGCTATTGAATATTACTTTACATTTTTCTTTATACAATTACGCTTGAAATTTTATGCTTTTATATATATTTTATTATCAAAACAATTTCTCAAAAAAATACCAAATCTTCTTTTCTTTTTTTAAATTTTTTTTTTTTACACTTATAGATAATTAAAATTTTTTGATTCTAAAAATTGTGTCAATTATTAGTGAAGTTTTTTTGTGAAATGATAATTTTTTTTTTTTACTAATTTTACCAATATTTGCTTAATAGATCTATAAGCCCAATGAATAGGTCCTAATTTAATTTGTTTTTTTTTTGACACAACGAACTTATTTAACCTTTTGTGTAAAAATCACATGTAGACATTTTTTTCTAAAAGATGGGTGAATAGTTTTTCTTCCTTTTTAAAGTGATTTATTTTTACATATTGTAACTACTCCCCATATACTTTTCACTTATAAGATCTATTCTTTAATTTCAAAATAATTAGAATCGCCTCTGAACAATATATAATTTTTAGAAATATATTTTGTTTGGAATTTGAATGTATTCAAGAATATATATATATAAGAAACATAAGAAATGTTAAGAATTTGATTAATTTAGTTGAATTTAGTTTTGTTTATATTTTTAAATAATATAAATGATGCACACTTCCTTGAATAACCCGTCTCACTAATTTGTTGAATTATGTGTTCAAAAATTGTAGAGTAAGTAGGTGATTGAATTTCAAATGAAAATTTTCTTATATTGCTCGGCTAACTTATCCAGATAGAAAAATTCTTTTGAAATAGGAATGTCTAAAAATATTTCAAAATTGTCTTTAAAAATTACCTCAACAAAAATTAATCTTGACTTTACAAAAGTTGACTAGGAATTATATGAACTAAAAATGAATTCGAAAAAAATTTAAGAACGTGAATTTTTTGATTTTATAATTCGAATTTTTATAAAAAAATATTTTAGCCGCATAACTAAAATCAGATAATTTATTTTTATAATCATTTGGTTAAAAATTTTGAAAATATCAATGAAAGATTAGGGGAATAAAAAGATAAAGAAACACAAATTTACCTTTCGAATATAGAATCAATAAAGGAATATAATTTTATCAATTTGTAAATCTATATCGAAAAAGTCTAGTCAAATTTTTATATGAAAAACATGAAAAAAAAAAATACTTAAGAAGTCGACAGTCGAATATCTGAATCTATATTGGTCACCTATTTTTTAATTTTAATACTAAGTTGCTGCTTAAAACCATATAATCTATTCTTGTTGATTTAGTTAACCAAAATATGGTCAATAATATGAATGGTTTGTTTTGAGATAATATTGAACTTCAAGTAACGGATGTTAGAAAAATTATAAATTTCAGAGATTTTTATTGTTCAAAATCAGAATGTCAATGAAAATTTAATTTGTAAAAGTAGTTAATGAAATGTAAATATGTCTAATATTTAGAAGCGTGCTGATTAGCACAAGGCAAAGTGATAAAGAATTATATTTTTGTGAACCGAATCAAAATGAATTAAAACTCTTGTTAATAAAAATTTTGAATAAAGTTTTAGCAACAGATTATCAGATTAGTTCGATCAATCGGAATTGTTTAATTCAATACATAAAATTGAAAAGAAAGAAATCTATTATTTATTAAGCTATTTCTTTTCGACTATAAATGGTTTATCGATTCACAGATTACGCCTTTGAATTATTTGAGAAAATTTGTGTTATTTATTCATTTTGCAAAAAGTTATGGACATTTTCGATCAACCTGGGATTTTCCGCCTTCTTCGTATTCTTGTTTAGAGATCCACATATTTTGAAATGAGCTCTATAATCAAATTTTGGATTTATTTTGGATCAAAAATTAGTTAAATCGATATTATTATGATTGAATTTATAAAAAATTAAAACAATATTTTTTTACGAAATTAATCAAATAAATTAGAATAATCTTACCAATGATGCTAAAATTGAGCCACCTATCCAAGCACCATATCTACGCTCAGTGTTGCTATTTGTACTAACTAATTTTAATCTCATACTCTTGAGATGAAGTTGAAAATAGAATTAAAAAAAGCAAATTAAATAATAAAAAAATAAATAAATGACATACAGGTGGAGTTTTGCTTGATAATTCTTTTGAGAGACGATCATTGAAGCCTTGAATAAGTGTGTTACCACCTGTTACAATTAGATTACCGTACAGTTGTGGCCTGATATCGATTTCACACATACCAACACTTGTGGTGACAATTTGAGACATTCCCATAACTGAACCAGGCAAACCTTTTCAAAAATTAAATAAATTAATGATTCATTCACAAAATTTTATCAATCACAATTTGAAAAGAAAAATTTCACCTTTAATATTACTGGGATCAAAAAGACTTTCAGGTATATGAAATCGTTCGGCACCGAAATCTTTATTATAACCATTTGGAAATTCGTAATGAAAAGTGGGCATTATTTCAACTTTACTCTTATCCGATGGTTGATCATTTATTTGCAAAGCAACGGCTTGAAAATCTTGAAGTACTTCTCTAACCATGTAATTATGCCAATACTTATTTACTTCGGGTATATTTGGTTTTTTTGTCCACTTTGCAGTCTGATTTTCATTGACAGTCTCTTTTGATGATATTAAATAAGGTGGAATGATTTCTATTTTTTGATCGTCAAAATATTTTTGACATTGCATGGTAATAAAATCACCGCCAAGAGGAGATTTCACAATGGCTTGTTGAATTGCATAACTTCAAATTAAAAAAAAAAAGAGATTAAATAAGTGATTTTAAAAATGAAAATATTACCCATCGTGAATTGGAATGGCAGAAGTCTGGGATGAGCCTGAATCGAAGACAAGACCGGTTGATCTACCATTTGCATAAGCAGCTAATACTGCGTTTTTAACAAGAAAAAACGCAGGTATGTTGTATTTTTCGAACATAAGTTCTGTTATTTTTTCTCGTTTGTTTCTCATATTCCACTAAAATAAAATAAGACTATAAAAAAAATAATTTTTAATTAAAAAAATGATTAACATACGGGCGCTTCAGACATTAGGACAGGATGTAGTTCAGATTCGGAATTAAGCGATCTTTTGTAGATGTAATTTAAAAAATTTTCGAAAAGATCCCAATCTTCAATCATACAATCTTTTAAAAATGAATGCATTTCTCCATTTTTTCTAGGTACATGTAAAGCTGCATTGTCAATAAAATATTCTCTTGATGGCTTCGAATTTGAATCAGTTTCCATTGCATCTACTTCATTGACATAGGTGGTCATCGATGGTATTTCGATTTTAGGAATATCTTCGCCTGCATAACCTACTCGAAAACTGTGATGTCCCGGATCAAGAACAAGTGCACCAACTTCGTCTATTCATTTTTTTTATTCATTTGAAACAACGTTTAAAAGTTTTTCGCAAAAATTTGTTTGAAAATTCGCCATTTTTTAATTGATTGCCAAAAATGAATGATTTTTTTTAATTTAACATATTTTTCATAAATGACAACTCAACTTACCATTATAAATGCCACCGCTCATTTTACTGAATTTAAAATTTTAAGTTTTTTATCAATTATTTCACTTACTTTTAGCTTTAGAACCAAATCTTCAAAAGTTCTAAAGAACAAATAAAAAATGAATCAACAAAAAAAACTGCCTCATTCAAAGCAATGAAATTTTCGAATAAAGCGCCATGATTTTGAAGACTGACAGCGGCATATTTTGAAAAAAAATATTAATCACGTGATTAGGTTTACTATGTGTAAGATTACCATCAAGATATACATAATGAATATTGCGAAAGTCTGACCCATGAAACTTCTCAAATTTTAGTTCTCACTTATAATTTCTACTTTTGGCTATTCTTAAAAAACAATCTATAAATAGTTTTTTGTTTTCATTCTAATAAATATGCATTAAGTAATTTGAATTTTCATTTTATTTATGAATTAAAAAATAAAATCAAGTTCAAGAAGAAAACAGATACTTATTTAAAAAAAAATTTATTTTAGGATATTTTTTCAAAATACTAATAATTTTTTTTTTTTTTTCATAATGGAATTTAGTCAAATTCAATAAATATAAAGCATAATTTAATTGAAAAAAAAAATCTTGAACTAATGTTAGCTTTAAATTGATTCAATTTAATGATAATAATTTAATATAAAAATTTAAATTGAACTTTAGAACAATATGATGATGATGGTTAGATTATTATTAATCATAAAAATATATGTTGACTAAATTGTAATGAGCTCACTGTTTAGAGATGTGATTATGTGATTAATTTCTACAACTGTAAACAAGAAAAAAGGTTGAACAAATTTGAATATTTAGAATTTTATTTTTCATTTAAAAAAATAGTTCTAGTCTGTTATAACTAATAAAAATACTAAATAATTTTTTCAACTGGTCTTTTTACACTGATAATTTTTATATTTTCATCTTGCAAACAATTAAAAATCTAATTTTTAATTTAATTTTATAATAAATCCTTCCTTTAGAATATTTTATAAAACTTTTCGAACGATTTATAACATCACAAGCGGTCGTTGGCTATTTTCACAGTTAGAGTTTTTGTTTTTAAACTGAATGGGATTTTTATTAATGATTACTTTTTGGTAGGAATTTAGCTACCTGTGTTAATTAAATTTAAATAAAATTTAGGTGCTAAACTCATACCCTCAGTGATGCTTTCACTTAATTGCAAATTTATCCAAATTTAATTTAAAAAAAAGATAATCAATTTTTTTTAAAATTATATTTGAAATTTCAATTAGACAAAAAAAATTTATAATTTTTTTTATTATTTTATCTTTTGATTTTCTATGTAATCATCATTTTAATTGATATGGATAATGTATGCAGAATTGAGAATTTCAATCTAAATTTATAAAAAAAAACTCAATTTGAAAAAATTTATTTTTTTCTCAAATGAAAATCATCTAAAATATTGAAGTGAAGTAATTTAAATAGAAATTTTAAATAATTTCAATAAATTCGATATTTCTTAAAATTTAGCTCCTAAATTTTTCTGATGTCAAAAATAGATAATTGAATTAATAATTGGCTGATATATATTTGAGTTGATAGTGATTAGCTTAAATGATTATGTTATTAATAAATTGTAAAATAAGAAAATCTATGGCATACTCTTTAAGTTGAGTAAATTGATAAGAAATTATATTTTAAAATCTTATTAAAAGAACTTTCAAATCGCGATTAATTGAAATTCACGAAAAAAAAAAGATAAAAAAATAAAATAAACAATCGTTGATATTCGAAGCGAGTAAGTGTGGTGTTTATGAAATATTTACAAGAAATTTTTTACAAGGCTAACTAACTGTACTTAGTAATCGATGTGAAGTCTATATACTCAATACCTGATTTACATTCTAGATAATATAATTTGTTCTTTAATTTACTATATTTTCAAATTTATTTTTTCTTCATCACAATCACATTATAATATACAATGTATCGACTTATTTATATTTTTGAAATAAACATTCTTCACATTGAATTACATTTTCTTAACTATGTTCATCCTCTATGACATTAACTTTCGTATGCTTATCGAATATTGTAGCCAGAAAATGAAAGAGAAGAAACTAAAATATTAATGGTTTTGTTTTACATTCGAGTGAACAAATTCATGATTTTTTTCTTCTACTAAAAAAAACAACTTAATTCATTATTCAAATAATTTGACCATTTTAAAATTAATAAGTTTCATTAAAATTTATTATTTATAATTGAAATTTTCGATAATTTTTATGTATAGTATCTGAAGATTATAAAAGAGTGATCTTAAATTTTATATTAGTTTTCAACAAATCATGTCGCACATCGTGAATTTAGATGTAGAAAATTCACACGATGATCTGACCGGGAGATTAGTAAGTATAAAAATTTGGAAAATATTTTATACCAATATTTTTTTCTATCTTAGCTCAACAATATTTTTCACACTATTTTTCAAAATTATATTTCTTTAATACGTTAACTAAATTTTTCATATTCATTTGTACATTTGTTGTAATAAATGATATAATTATTTTTTGATTTTATTAGTAAGTTCGTTATTCTTTAAAATAAAATAAAAATACGCTACTTGAATAGTAAAAAAATCGTCAAGTATCATTTGATTAATCATTTGATTTACATACTAGATTGGACAAGGTTCATATGGTATTGTAACAAAAAGTCATTGGAGAGGGCGTGTTGTAGCAGTGAAACAATTTCTAAGTAATCAAAAATCATTTCGTGCTGAATTGGAGAACTTAAAACAAGTCAATCATGAAAATATTATTAAATGTCTCGCGTATAAAAAAAGTGAAAATTTAATCATTATAGAATTTGCAGAAAATGGTTCACTTCATCAATTACTTCATTCACCTAATTATTCAAATGTAGGTTATAATTTAGCTCATGCATTAGATTGGGCTTTACAATGTGCTAAAGGTGTTCAGTATTTACATTCTATTAAACCAAAATTAATTATTCATCGAGATTTGAAACCACTCAAGTAAGTCAAATTTTTTAGTTGTCTTTTGTTTTTTATACTTAATATTTTTTTTATAAGTATAGCATTTTATTAAAAGAGAATTTCACAAAAGTCAAAATTTGTGATTTTGGCACAGCATGTATCTTAAGATCATTAATGACTTCAACTCGAGGTGATAAGATTATTTTTCAATTAAAATTCTATATATTTATAAACAATCTTACATTAAATCAGGTAGCGCTTCGTATATGGCACCCGAAATAATTAAAGGATTGATCTACAATGAAAAATGTGATGTTTACAGTTGGTCAATGATATTATGGGAATTATTTAGCAGAAAAATACCACATTCACCATCCCAAACTGAACTTTCAGAAAAAAAAAGTCAGGATGAAACCAACAGATCAACGAATTGTACGACTTATGATTATTCAAGTGAAGCAATTATGTGGGCAATCGCTGGAGGCAATCGACCCAAATTATTGCAAGATTGTCCAAAAGTATTCGAAGATTTAATTCAAGCATGCTGGCGAGAATCCGCTGATGATAGACCCTCGATAAATGAAGTCGTTGATAAAATGGAACAATATTTCAACCTGATTAAAGATTATTTAACTCCAATTGATTCATCTTCAATTTTACCTGGTTAGAATAATTTTTTTTTAATTAATTCTCATGCTTATGTACTCATCTATAATTATCTAATATTCATAATTTTATTACTTACCATAAATTCTTACTTCATTCATTAATTATATTTATAGCTAATAAACTGATTTTATAAACGTTTGAAAACTTAGCTAACTAAACTTCCCCTTTTCTTTTTCCTCTTGATAGAAAATTCTCAAAATAGTTATATTAGTTTTAAACCGAAAGATATTCAAATTAATAATTCCATCATTCAAAATACAGTAAGTTTACTTTTTTTAAATTAAGCTAATTTTAATTATTAAAAATTTTGTTACAATAAACTATTATAATGTTAGGTTAGAGGAATTCCAGATAATATTGATTTAAAGCCGCATTGCGAAATGATTAAAATAAATGATATGAAAGATAAGACCCCACTTTTATTCGAACACTATATAAACTACACACCATCACAAGGATCGAAAAATGATAATTCATTAGAAATACTAAATTTTGAAAGAATGAAAAAGGATGAAAATAATAATAATGTAAAATATGTATCTACCATTAAAACACAAGTTGATAACGGAAATATCGATTATAATTGTTTCTTGAGTGATAAAGAATCGGATGATTTGACGATTGGTTGTGGTATTAGTTCGTTTCTAACTCCAAAAATGGTAACAAGAATTCTAAATCCACCAACTCAATCGAACACAATATTTTACACAAATTTTCAAGAAATTAATGAACTTGATAATAAATTTTCTACTTTAACATCGAACGATAATCCGATACATGATACATATAAAAAGATGATTACAAAGCATAAAAAAAAAGATCATCGTTCTGAAATAGAGATCAACAATTGCAAATTTAATTCATCTACATCAAGCACTATTTCATCATCGTCTGCATCTATTCTAAATGATAATAAAACCACTAATAGTAAAATGATAAATGATAAAACAGCTTTCAGATTGAATGAAGAAATAGACATTTTTTTCAATGATCTGCCAAACGAGAACACGAGTAAAAATGATGAATTAAAGAGTTCGTTTGATTATATTAATAAGGACAAGATAAAAAAACAAATTAGGAAAAAGCTTCCTAATGGTCATCAAATTCAATATGATTCAGAGAAGAAGAAAAGAGGACTTAACATAAAGAGTATTAAGAAAGTATTTCGGACAAATAAAGATATTGGCTTACCATCAGATTTATGAATTAATATTACTCGTTTTTCGTCTTTTGCGGTGTATATCGTTTTACTTTTCATTTTTACATCTATATAGACATAATAATAAAAAAAATTTCATTATTCAACAAGTAATTTAATTATCAGACTGTTTATTTATTCTACACCTGAATCTATTTTTTTTTGGAATAGACCTAAGTGTATTCATTTTGTTTTCAAAAATAAATATATAAAAATAATTATCTTCAAATCATCTAAACAAACGCCAAAACGTATACACAATTGAATCAAATAGAATTTTAAAAATAAACATATGTGTCTAGAAGACCTATTAATCAAGTTTTTCTAAAAAACAATATGACACTTTTTTGTTTGCTTATAACTAAAAAATTTTTTTATAAAACTATTTTTATTGATTCGAACTATTAAGACTTGTCTTCCGATCATGTTAAGCTTAATCGATTGATTTGTTTTTGGTTTTTGGCTCGTTAATTGCAATGTTATTCTCTCTGAGTAGACTTCTTAAATTATTATTTTCCCGGGTAAGATCACAGTGCTCCTTTCTTTTGCGTCAAAAACAAAATTAAATAAAAAATTTAGAATTAATTCATTGTCAGCACGGAAAATGCATTATCACATTTAATAATTATTACCTTAATTTATTATTTTCTTCTTGAATATTTATCAAATTCAAATTATTTTTTTTCAAATCACTGATATAATCACAGGCCTGACATATTTATATGAAAATAAATTTTCAAATAAAATATTAGGATGTTAGAAGGGAAAATTTATAATTCATTTTAACACACCTTTGAAAGAATAACACCTTTAGATAATGATTGTTTTCCTGATTCATCATGACAATCGGGAACAATTTTCGATAATTTAATTATCCAATTATTAATCTTATCTCTTCTTTTTCTCTCAATCTGATTTTTTTCACAAAATTAATAAAATATGTAAAAAAATAATCAAAGAAATTAGTAAATAAAAAATGAAAATCAACGTATTTTTATATTAACCTCGTTGTGTTTGCTACGCTTTTCGTCACTATTTTTTGTACCATTTTCCGCAGGTGAAGAAATTTGAGTTTCCATTGCTTGCTTCCTTTTTAATGATAATTTCGACGAGGTTGTACGATTCATTGTATGGGTAGTCTCTCCAAAAGTGGATAACGCTAAATGAAAAACAACTAATTGATTGATTTAAAATTTTAATATAATATTAATTACCTGATAGGTTTGCTAGACTAGATAGCTCGCTATTCAAAAATGGATTCACTTTTTTATCTTGATTGCCGAAATGAACGAACTTATACGAAACTAGTTGAATTCAGGTTTCCAAGAAAAGGTAAAATTAGTCATCGAATCTCTTCATTGATTCACCTCACACTTACTTCGATTATTCTCTGCTTTCAGGTGAAATTGTAAAGAACTATTATTCAATTCATAATTTAATGCATCTATTAGAAGTTAAAAGAATTTCATTTAAGATTAAAAATTCGAAAATTCCAAAAAGTAAATTAATTTTTTAATGTTTGATATTGATCGAAACTTACCTTTGCTGATCTTATCAACATTTTTAGATTTAGCATTTGGTTTTGAAGCAAGACCTAGTTTCTCAAGATATTGCCGACTACTTTCACTTTGTTAAAAAAAATTGTTTCAGTGAAAAAATTCTTTTTAATTTGTATTTTAGATTAGATAGGGTATATTTGATTTGAGAAATTGATACATACTTTGTAAATGAATTTGAATGATCCATAAAAATTCTAGAGTGAATAAGATTATAAGACAAAAAGTCGATTTTTGTAATCATAAACATCAATAATGATTGGCCGACTTGTGAACATAGGCAGGTTTCAAAACATTTCACACACATACACTTGTAAATTATTCAAGTGATGCACTGACAAAAAGTGCCTAGTTTTTTGAAATAAAAAAAAAAAATAAAATAAAATCGAAGTTTTGTTATTCGATCGTTATGTAGAAATTAAATATTTAAGATTATAATTTAAATTTAGAATAAAATTGCTCAAGATGTTTTCACTTGATCTCGTGATTGAACAGTTAAGTAGTTGTTTACTTTTTTTTTATTAAACATAAAAATGGCGCTCAATTTGAATAATTGTCTTTATTTTAAAAAAAAAAAAGCTATAATGTTCATCAGCGATCAGCGGTTAGATTTATTCAGTTTCTTTGAATACATTTAATTATTCATAAAAAAAAGTTTTAATCTTTTAATATCACTGAAAATAATTTCAATTAAAAAACATTGTTATTAAATTTTTTTTATGAATAATTTTTATACATTCTAAAAATTTTCTGAATAATCTCGAATTCCTTTTTTATTATTCATAATAATATTAATATTTATCATGAAAATGATTAAAATTTCTAAATTATCTCAGTTCTCAAAGCTGATATTTAATTTGGATAAATTTCCTAATTTCAATCTAACACAAAATTAAAATGAAGATAAAAAAGAGAAAAAAATATTTTAGAAATTAATTTTCAAAAATCTATGCAGTTGTTTTTTTTTTGTTTTTAAACTATTAACGAGTAAAAAGGCTATTCACATAAATTTTGAGATCATCTTTTCATTTTTTTATAATTTAATCAGAAATATTTGAAAAAAAAAATTCATTTGATCCATTTTTAGACTAATTAAGAATAGGTGATGTTAAATAACGTAGATTTTCAATCAAAATTTATTAACAAATATATATTGTTTAATATATATGCATGTCTAAAATTAGATGTGATGAGAATTCACTTGTTAATTGGACAATAGATTTCAATTTGTCAGTATTTTCGGAAAATTTTTATAGAATGATTTGGAAACTTTATCGAAAATGTGCTAAAATATCAAAAATATAAAAAAAATTTTCCTTTAAGAAAAATTAAAAAAAAAGCGCTGTTACTAATCACTTTTTTGAAAAAATTCTAAAGTATTAACTTTTTCATTAATTTATGTGATTGTGTTAAAAAATTCATATTATTAATGACGAAAAAAATC
>BLXL01010825.1:0-11919 GCA_023170135.1 Acarapis woodi
ATTTTTAGCAACTAATGGAATTATACAATATTTGACATTGTAAAATATATGAAACTACGTGTCTATAAAACTTATTCAACAAAAAAGATTTATATTAAAAAGTTAGTAAAACTTGGCTATAGATTTAATTTTTTCAAAGTTGTAAAAAAATTTTCCAAAATTTATGACTAAACATTAAAATTAGATAATTGTTTTGACGGTATTCCTTAAAATCATATAAATCAAATTCTTTTTTAAAAAAATGTGGCCATTTGAAAAAAAAATACTTCAAAAATATTTATGGCAATTAAATAAAAGGAAGTAAAAATCAACTAATCTGAGCATTATTTGAAAACTAAATCTCTATTGTTTAAATTTTTTTTTAAATTAGAAAAAAATAATTCAATAAATCGTCATTATTAAATCACATCAAGGTGTAATCTCATCTAATTTGTTAAAATGTCTTTAATAACACTTTATGAAAATATTTGTCATCTAAAAATCATATGTACTAAATTTTTTTTGATATTAGTTACACTTTTCGAACTAAAAAGTAATTTAAATGAAAAGCTAGCCGTTTATCCTCAAAGAGCGATAACAAATAAATTTATTAAATAAGATGATATAAATAAATGAAAATTTTGTTCCAAGCATCAAAATAGGCGTTTTCCGAAAGGACTAATTAGAGAAAAAAAAAATTAAATTTCGCACAATCTTGCTAACTTTATTCTTTTACTAACCTGATCAAATGAATTTCGAGTATTTATATCTAAGATTGTTTTTTTATTTTAGTGAGATTGGTTAAACTTTGAATAAATAGTATGATTTGCACTCTATTATGAAAAAATCAAATAGCCTTTCGGCAATTGTTGCGATTTCCGGATCGTAAAATGTAAATTAAAATGTATTTTTATATTTTCAATTTTTAAGAAACTGAACCTGATAATTTTCAGTGAGTCAATTTGAATTAAGCAATCGATTATTTTAGCATTCATTTTATTCAAAATAAATTATTTCCTTATAATAAAACGATTAGCAATAATTCCGTGAAATCAATTTAATCATTATAAAAAAATTTCAGAAAGAAATTACTAAGTTAGTTAAATATTTTAATGTTTGAAAATTTTTTTTTTTCAAAAGAGTGTAAATTTTTAAGTGTTCAAAATTTAACTTGTTACAATTCACAATAAAAATGGTGACAATATATTGCTCAGTGATTTTGATATGCCAAATTAATAAGTCTCTAGCTTTTAAGAAGTTCGATGTTAAAAATCCTGTAAAAGCAAAAAATAAAATCTGAATACATTTGAATTTAAAAAAATTTGTGTTCTGTAGATGTACAAAAAAACCGATTATTTCATATAATCATAGCTTAACACATCAATTGATATAAAACAAATAACCAATCTTTAATTGTCGGTTTTTTGATTGGTTAAACGCATTCACCTATTAATTTTAAAAATCAAATAAATAAGTAAATATTATCATTAAATTTTCAACAAAATCAATAATCGTCATCAATCAATTGATATGATTGCTTTGTGTAAAATTTACAGCGTTCATCTACACACAAAATAAATATATTAATTATATAATAATAGGTAATGAAAAAATTTATTTCACTTTAATTTTTGATTGTTATCAATAAACTAGAAATCTCTAATATGTTTATTAAAAGACATTAAATAAAATAAGATAATTAATCACTGACATAAAAAATTTCGAATCCAATTTTTTAAAATTCTCGATCTCGAAACGCCTTAACACATTTTGTAATTCTGATTTTTCTTTTTTCTCTTATTCCAAGATTCGATGAACCATACTGAATTTTGAGTTCTGTAAATTATTATGAAAACTGATTTGGAATGATCTTAAATTTATAAAAAAAAATTTAAAAATTTGAATTTCAAATAGGGAAATTTTTTTTCTTTCGCAGTTAAATTATTTTAGGTCAAATGATTGAGAATGAGTTATTAGAAAGAACGTTATTAGTCGTTAATGACTGAAAATTTCAGTATTTTTCTTTTAAATCATTTAAATGGTCATCAAGAAAAAATTTCGGTAATTTATGAAATCTTAAGTCAATAAGTTTGTTAAGTATGATTCATCTAGCAATCTCCAATTAAGTAATCTAATGATCTGAAAAATAAGAACGATTCAAACAATTTTGATTGTGTAGTTACCGTTTGAAATCAAAAAGATGGCATTCGAAGAAGTCTAATAAATTTTACTTTGCTTATAGCTTAATTTGCATTTCCAAAATTAATAAATTTACCACTTCAATGATAATGTTTCAAGCATAAGTCTAAGGCTAGTAAAGATTGATTTTAAATTTAAAAATCATTTTTCAAGGTGAAATTTAGATTATGAAAAGAAACATACTCTTTATAATTGAACTTTTATGATTCATCAATGTTCAATTTAACAGGTTAAATGATTGTCATTTAAAACGTCGTTTGATACTTTGCTGCGAGAAAATTTCCTCATTCTTTTTTAAATTAAAGTACGTTTTAGAATAACTAAGTACAAGCAATTTAGATATTTTTTTATTCAAATTTTAGAATCTTTATTGGCCTCGCAGACGAGTAATTTTAGTTTGTTTTTTTTAATTTGGAAATTAATGTATTGAATCATTTTATATCAAATATTTTATCATTTGTGTTTTGTTAAGGTAATAGCTGTTTTGTTTTGACGCTGCTTTGACAAATTTCAATTTAATTGTTTTGAAATTTTGTATTTCAAATATTTAAGTAAAATAATTTTGAATTCAAATTACCATTTCTCTGATAAATATCTTAACGCAAATAAAGCAAATTAGATTTTCTTAGAATTTTAAATCAAAGAATTCAGAAAATTCTGTCTTTGTCTTGAGAAATCTTAGAATGCATGTGATTTGAGATTTATCAGTCATTTCTGTATTATTTATTTACGGGAATCTTCCGTCGTAAACATTTTTTATTTTTTTGAACATGAAAAATTAATAGTATTTCTTAAAAATTTTTAATCTAATTTTTTTTATTTTAAAACAATTTATTTAACAAATCAACTTTAAAATCATCCGTTCAATCAATTGGATTTGTCTTTTCGAAATCATTTTTTTTTTTTTGATAAAATTTAAAATAAATTTTATATTTTCGACTTTTTTATTAGGTTTGGATAATATTTTTAATACTAAATTCTTAAATTTTTTCTGTATAAAATTGTATATTTTAAATATGAGTAAAATTTCTTCTCTTTTATTTTTTAAGAAAACCGGTCAACTGAATTTCAACTAACAAAAAACTCAAAAATTATAAAAAAAATCATTAATTTTTAAGTTGAATTTTCGAATTGACTCGTAAAATTTTTTTTTTAGGTATTGTTCTTAAGATATTATTTAAAATTTTTTAGGTTCTTTTTTTTTCAGTGAGGGAACTAATCGTAATTTTGATTGATTAAAGTGTTAATGATGATTCAAAATTAAGCATCAATTTTCTTTTTTGAGAATATAAAATCTGATTGATGATTAAGACGATTCGTAGCAGATTAATTCTCTTAATTTCAGGTTTGATTTTTAAAAATTTTTTAAATTATGAGACCTTATATGAAGAACGCAATCTTTGACTTTAAAATAAATGCTTTTTATCCATATTTATAATCTATTAAGAGAAAGGATTTTGATAAAAATAAATTTGAACATGATTCGGATTGTAAGGAGAATAATTTTTTGTGAAAAAATATTTTTTATTAGTTTTTAATTTCAAAAAAAAAGTTTTTTTTTTTCTAGGTGCACTTATTAAGAAATAACACTTAATAGCCTTAATACATATGAAGTATGAATCAAGTGAATTTATCATAATCAAGTATGCTTATAATGTTCTTTAAAAAATCAGATACAAACAATTATGCTCCTTTATAAATATACTTTGAAACCACAAAATTGAAATTAGATGTTATTGGTAGGTAAAAAGGGTGAAATTTTAATACCTTTTGATGTTTTCATTAAAAAAAATTAAAGATCTTATCAGCGGTAAAAAGAAATAATAATGTGAAGAATATATTCGTTTTAGTAAAATATATATATTTTATTTAATAATGTTTTGCATATTCTGACCTTGACGCTATTATTGCTTTTTATTTTTTTGTGTGTTTAATCATCAAAATAAAGACTGAGTCGTTTTTCCAAAATGGTAAAACTAAATTAACTACTACAGAATTATTAATAGCCTAATTCAAAACTCGGAATTAATTTTTGTTTTTTTTTGCTCAAAAATTTTTGTTTTATGTATTTCTTGAGTTTATGAATTAATATAAATCAAAAACTTGTATAAAATTTACTGATCTATGCACTCATCAAAAAATAAATTATTTATAAAAAAATCAATTATCAAAAATCATATACTTTTAGCAAAAAAATTTTTCTAGATTATTTGAGCTCTTTAACAAAATTTTCAATTTTTTTTGTTTCTAAGTCTTGTTTGAATTAACGAATTTTTTAATGATGCCTCATTTTCCAAAATTTGAGTCTGATTTCACAAAATTTAGTAAAAAAAATAAATTGATCAGCATATCAACGTACTTCATAAAACACATAGAAAATTAATTAAGCATCATTCGAATTTCATTTTATTAAATATGGCAATTATTTAAAATTAATATAGTAAATGAAACAGCAATAATTAAGTACATTTAGAGCTTTCTAATGAACATGTAAAATTTATTTAGATATTGTCAAATATTAAATGTCGTATGTTCTTTATTTAGTGATCAAATATCATACAATAAATGTTTATTTATAAAATAAATTTATTTGATTAAAAATATGAAATGTTTTCAATTATAATGTACAATTTATTTTCTTCATGAAAAAATTAAATTTAATTACCCTTATCCAAATTTTTTTTTATTATTATATTGAAATAAAAAAACTAACTATTTTTTTTATCCGAAAAATAGGGATTAAAAAATACTTTAGAATATATTTAATGTGATTTGATAATATAATTTTTAATAACTTTTTAATATTTTATTGCCTATAAGAAATCTTTAAAGGTTTCAAAGCTTATCATTAAATTAGATAAAATAAGACAATCAAACCCAAAAATTATAATAGTTTGCTTGATGAATATAGTTTATTTGGAGAAAAAAAAAACTTTCTTTGTTGTTTCATATTTAACCAATATATATTTTTATGCCATTTTTTTATGATTTCCTGGTCTAATTGTTTTAGCATTCAGACTTTATTTTTGAATTAATTTATATTATTTATTGATATTTATTTTATTTTATTTTTTTTTTTTGTTGATTTACTAAAATTTCTCATTTAATTATAAAATTTTTGTGAGCCAAATGCTTTTAATGACACATGAAGAATTTCCGGCTTAGATTTTAGAAATAAATACTAATACTTGTTGCGAGATATTCATGATTGAAAATTAAGCGCGCGCAAAAAATACGTGGATCTTAAGAACAAGAAAAATTCGTTGCGAATAGTATAAATTATGTATATTTACATATCATTAATAATATAAAGATTTATAATAAAATTTATCGACCTTATTAATAGATACTGATTCGCTAATAATTTATATAGATATAAAAATGAATAAAGCCTTTGGGCTTTTATAATAATAATTGTTATTTTTTGAATTTGTAATTTGATTCTTTTTTTAGTGTATTTTATTTATTAGATTCTCGCTTTTCTTGTCTAATTTTAGCATTTTATCGTCAGTAATTAGAACACTTCTGACAATATTTTAATCATTGTATTTATTAATATTCTTTTACAAATTACAAAATAAAATTAACTAATAATTATATTACGGTTAGGCATATATGAATATTAAAAAGAGGTAAAAATTTCAAATTTTTAAATTCAAAAAATCTATTTATTAAAACTAAAATGTAAAATTTTATTAATTATAAAATCTTTTATCGTTATCGTAAATTAGAAGTGAAAGTACATTCTAAATCATGTTTTATAATTTTTATTAAAGTTTGTTATTTGTAAAAAAAAAAATTTGTTAATTGAAAATAATATAGTTGATTATTTTCGTATTTCAAACGAGTATGGTGGTCTTACAAGATACTAATTTTAAGTTTCGAAATTTCATTTCATTTTCATATTAATCGAGCGATGTTCCAAATTAATATATCATTAAATACACTATCATCATGGCAAGCGTAAAAAATTATTTTATCAAGAAATAAAAATAAAATTTTAAAATTGGTATTTAGAAAATCTTTTATTCATGCGCGAAAACAAATTAAATCTAAATACGAATAATTTAAATCAATTTTATAATAAAAGTTTTCAATGGGTTTTCGTTTAAGATAGAAGAAATCTTGAAAGCAACAATAATGTGATATTTATTGAGGCCTTAAATTATTACACTTTGACTAATTAGTATATTGAATTTAAATATTACTTAAAGTATAAATTATTTAAATTGCATTTAAAAAATGAGAAAGATCAAATCAAATTCAGTAAAGTGATTAAAGATTATTTTTTGTATAAGGATGTCATCTAAAATCACAATTTATTATTATTGGTTTGTTAATTATCATAATTTTTACACATCATAAACTAACAGATTTTTTTAAATACATTATTATCTATTGGTACGATGATTTAGTTTGCCTATTTAAACTGAAAAAATAATTATCATAATAAAAATATCGAAGATTAATTAACTTGATTTGCAAATAATTTTCTACAAATTTTTTTTATTCTTATCAAACAAAATGAATTTATCATCAAAGTTTTATCAGTTTGTCATTCATGGCAATAAATGTTCAAAGGTCAAAATTTTAATTGCACAAATTTTGAATAGTTGAAAAAAACACGTTTATCAATTGCTAACACTGTTGTTAAATTACCAAACAATATAAAATAGAATACTAAAAACCAGAATAACACTTGCTATCATATACGATTTTGTTCATCAAGTTGTTATGACTCATTTCAACTTTACCAAAAAAATTTTCAAATTTTAAATTACAATTATCTGCATTTAATAACTTCTATTACAGAATTACTTAATTGTGAACTGAACTTGCCGAGAATCGTTTATTACAGTTTACAGGATATCAAAAGTAAAGATTTCTCATTTTTGTCCTGCTAAATTCGAAAGAATTTTCGATGAAAATTTTTCATTAAAGAATAAATTTTAAGGTCATTTTTTATTATTTTTGTATCATTTATCTCAAACTAAATAAGTAAAGTTGTATCAAAAAATGTAAATATTTGAAAAAAACATTCTAATATTTTCACTTAATAATTTATTTTGCAATAATGATCGCTGAACTACAATTGAATTATTTGATCTAGATAAACGAAAATAAGACAAGCAAAATTTTAGAATAGATAAAAATTACTGATTATTCATTACATGATCTGATAAGATTTTTATCGAAAAAATAAATCGATTATGACCAAGTGTCGGTTAAAAAAATTTTGTTCTCATTTTACTGTTATTAGTATCCAAGTGATTAAATTTTTTGAAAAAATTTTTTGAAGATGAGAAAAAAAAATTTCAAGTTTAGATCTCGTTATCATATGATTAATCATGAACAATAATAAATTTAGCTAGTTTCTCAAAATATCTATTTAGTTAAATGGCTAATTTATGAAAATTATTTTGGTAAATAATTATAATTTTTACTCATATCATTATGTGGGAAAAATAATTTCAGAAATTTATTTATCCATAATATACGGATGCAAAGGGGCTTGCAAAAAAAAAACTCAATATTTATTTTAAGCAGTATTTTCAAATTAACAGGAACATAATGATAAGTATGTATCAAATATCATGCTCAAATTGTATTGAATTTATCATACTGAACTTTATTAACCTAAATTAATCCACTTGCGAGCTTTTCTTTTCTTATCTTTTTATTTTGTTTTTTTATTTTGTTTCGTTTTGTTGAAACAATTTAAAGATGAGTAAAATTTTTTCGTTGAACAAAACGGTAGGACCTTAGATTCTTTATCAGAAAATACCTATTCTTTTTTCGAGTTTAAAAATATAACTATCAAATATAACAATTAAGAAAATTAAGAACTATTTATTTAATGTTTCATTTTGTTGTTCTATTTTGCAGGAATAAAAGCTAATATAGAATGTATCAATGCTTTGTAGAAACATTTTCAAGTTTTTTTAATATTGTCAAGAAAGTTGAGTGATAATGAGCAATATGATTTAAACAAGTAACAAATAATTGAACTTTCTGGATAAACTGAATATAAACTGATTTGCCATTTAACTAATTTAATGTAAATCGCTTGACTGATTTTTTAAATGTTTTGCAGATGACTGTTAAATTTACACCACATTTTCAATTTGATGATTTTTTATTTTCACCAAATTTTTCTTTATAAATTTGGTCAATACTATGAAAAGCAAAATAGAAATTTTCGCCTTATTATTCAAAGTTGATATATTCGATATTTTTGGAACACATTTTCATCATTATTGATAAAAATTCAATTAATTATTTTAAAGTTTTCCGAAATTCGACAGTATTCAAATAAAATTAAAATTACTTTAAATTTTGAAATAAATTTTAGTAAAATTATGCAATGAATGCAAAACAATTAAA
This sequence comes from Acarapis woodi, assembly GCA_023170135.1. Taxonomy (NCBI): domain Eukaryota; kingdom Metazoa; phylum Arthropoda; class Arachnida; order Trombidiformes; family Tarsonemidae; genus Acarapis; species Acarapis woodi. Next base: position 8,563 of record BLXL01010825.1, read on the forward strand.
AATTTCGAGAAATAATCTCATATTATCTCGATACAGAAGAATCGTTTTCCTGACCTTTAGAATTGTCAATTCAGGTATTCGACTTAGTTTTCAGGGCTAATTTCACTTAACGAGAAAATTTTTTTGTAATTTAGAATTTTTAGCAAACTTTGTTTAAATATATTTAGTTTTGAAAAATTTTTTTCATTTAATTGTTCAATTTCACGCGTTATCGTCTCATTATTTTAATATCGAATAGATTAAAAGTTATGAAATCAAGATTCAAAATAATAGCTTCTATTTTATTTTAGTTGGGTCTAATTAATTTGACAACTCTTTTAGAATTTTTAGTGGATTTATTTTTCATTGTGCATAATATTTTTTTTTATAATAAAGTCGATTTTGATTAAAAATCGAACGCATTCAAGAATGCGAAATAAAATTCAATTCATATTCAACTGTCATTAGGATACTTGTTAATTTTTGATACCATTAAATTGAAATGCTTATCAAATACACTTTCATTTTATTTATCTCAAGCTTTGAAGTTGTAAAAGCAAAATCAATCATATGTTAATATCATCAATATAGGTTTGCCAAAGAATTTATTTGATAATGAAATGAATTGAATGATCCAACATTGATGGCTAAAGTTATATTACATCATCGGAACGTTTAAATTATAAAAATTTTTTGATTTTTAAAAATCTTTATTTAATAATAAATGCTTGAAAAAAAATTCTTTTAATAAAAAATCTATTCATACTTATTTTTATATTACAATTAAATCAGTATTATTGACCGAATATAAATAAATTTATAATTATAAATAGTTTTTTATTTATCTCCATTTTACAAAAAGTTTGATTTTTAGTAATACCGATTCTTTTGGCAAAGTCAGCTTATTCTTAGTCGAAATAATTTTTCTAAAATTAGAATTCAATCCTTCTTTTATGGCTAACTTAATTTGAAAAGCTAATGCAGCGATGAAATTTTCTATCGGAATCCGTTTCATCAATTTCAGTATAATAAGATGGTCAATAATAAATTGAAATTTTTTATTTTTTAATATAAACATTCTTCCTTTTTATAAAGGACTATTATTTTACAAGACAAATTTCGTATTCTCACTTATTTCATAACTATAAAATATATTTGAGTAAATTTGAAGCTATTAAAAATTGAATTTGAATCAAACAAGAATACAATAGTTGCGATACTTTATTCGAATTTTCAATAAACTCTTAAATGATGTATCTTGAAACATATAGGCGAATCATTTAGAAATGATAATTTGTCCTATTTTTGTAAATATTTTCTAAAAAAAATTAAAATTTGAATTTTAAAATTTAATTTTAATTAGCTTGGTCAAGAGTATTATAAAGATTTTATTTTTAATAAGAAAATTTATTTTTCGTAAAAAATTAAGAACTCTGAAAATTTCGAATTGATCGAAATATTTTTTTTTTTGACTCAATTTTTTTTTCTTTTTACAGAATATAATAATTTCCGTAGATTTTAAGATATCAAAAATATCAGATGATAAATTTTTATTTTCTTTTGTGTTAAAATTTTTTTTATTGATATCTTCAAGAAGTTTCTTAATAAACGCAGTTATTATAATCGGTAATTATTTGAACATTACAAAACTAAGCCTTGAAAATATCAAATTGGATTTGACAGCAATATCAAACTATATTAATCAATTTAAGTTCGCCTAGTCATCTAGTCCGAAAATAAGATTTCTTTTGTAATTTATTTTTAAAAAAACAAATGTAATTTGTTATTGAGAGTTTGATTGTGGCTCCACAATTAAGTATACTGAAATGTTATAATGAAATTAAAATAATTTATAATTTTGCAAATAAAAAACAAATTAAAAGAATTGTGACACTTTTGCGAGCATATTAAATTTTTAATATTGTGCGATAGAATGTCGGCACTTACCTTAGAGTTTCATTTAATTAAAATTATATATTTTTATCTTTGCCACTAAATTCATATTGTACTAATTTGTAAGCTCATACAAAAATTTGATTCAGTATTTCCAGTTCATCCTTGATACCAGATATAAATATTAAGTATTCTAATCTTATTTTTATTTTTTTTCCTACCCAACATATATAGCTTCTTTATCATACGATTTTATCACACGACTGGCCTTCAATCTTAGAGGTGTTAGAATACATATGAAAAACTTGAAAAAGTTTATAAAAATTGAATATCAAGGTGTGTGTTTATTTTTAGTTTTTTGCAAACCATTTCAAATTAGTACTGATAGTAATTTAGTACTAATAGACATACAATTGATACATGCTGATTAAATTGTAATATGCATTACTTTTCAAATTTCATTCATTGTATTATAAGAGAAAAGTTCACTTTTTCTGACTTCATTTTATGCTGCATATTTTACTTTATTTTACTTCAAATTAATACAATTTGAGGATAATGTACTTTTGTATGGCCTACTAAATATGAATAATCTTTTCAAATTTTTTCAAAAAAAGTTATCTTATAGTTGTTTATTTTTAAGCTCTCTACAACTTCCGAATTGTTCTCTCAAATTTATTTAAAATTTTCAAGATTAATTAGTATAATTTAATGAAATCTAATTCATAATTAAGTTCATATGCTGGGAATTTTAAAGACATGGCAATCATTTGTTCTTGAATTATTGAATAATTTTGTCGAAACAGCATGTATTGAAATAAATTCTGATTAATACATAAAGAATATTATATTGCATACTTTATTGAGTATCTAAAGGGTAATTAAAATTCTTATATTTTGGTTCTAGTAAATGATTAATATTTTATGCTGATATGATTAGTGCATCTATTAATCATTCGTTTGCAGCTTTACATAAATCACAAAAAAAAAATTGAAACAAAAAATTTTAAAGCCTTCTTAATATTTTGAAAATAATGTTATCTGAGAATGTATATCTTTTATCTTGAATTTGATTCATTTTTAAATTTATTATTTAGCTTTTTAGTATTTAATCGAAAATATCGGTGACAAATGCCGATTCATCAAGACAACGAACAAGAATTTACACTAGCTTAACTTTTTTTTTAATTATCCTCAATTTTAAATGATGTACCTAAATTTACATAAATAAAGTTTTACAGTTTATCCATAAACCCCTGAATTGACTACAATTTTATTATACAAAGTATTTTGATTATTAATTAGTAATATAAATTTTTATTTTTTTGAAAATGTGCTGACAATTGGCTAGTGTTTCTATGATTTTTTTGTAAATTGATTACCATTTCATGCTTTCTTTAAAATTTTTAAGTATGTAAGTTTTTTATCGAAACTAATTTAAGTTTTTTTCCGAATTTTTTTTTAATTTCATGAGAATCAATTTAT
>BLXL01010826.1:0-11890 GCA_023170135.1 Acarapis woodi
TAAACAACGTTGCGATAAACCGGCTAATGGTTGTGAACATCTACAAATAGTTGCACTATTCAATTTATAATAATAGGAAAGAACAGGTAGTCGACCTTTTGATCGAAATTTGGCAGAAGCTTTTAATATTTGATCGGTAGCCGAACTAGGAACAAAAAGTGTTCTTGAATATGTATTGCAAAGTGAATAGTCTTTATTTAGATTAGTGAGTGTCCAATTTGAATTTGGTACATTTTGCCTTTTAAATTCGTCAATTAAATTAAATTTATTCCAACCCAATTGGCGATTATGTTGAAATGGCTCTTTTGATGCTGTATAATGAAAACAATAAAGATCACTTAAATTTAATGGTTGAGAAATTTGGTAAAGGCTAATATATAGATCATGTGCATCTTTTTCTCTAGGTATGATGAATGTGTTTGTACAAAAATTTTTGCATTTTATTTGAATAGGTGTACCATCTGAAATGACCGGATGTTTTATAATTGACGACAATTGTGAGTGCAATATCCATGCTTCTTGTTGAGCTTCTTCGTCAATAAAAATTAAATGAGTAGCAGTTAAATATAGCGTTCCAAGTATTGTGTTATGTGTTTTTGTTGAATCTGTCGACTGATGAATAAGTGATTGGCACTTGTCAAGCATTTTTATATTTAGAATCTTTAAAAGTAAATAATTAAGCAAAAAAAATTTCATTAATTTTTAAATGAATGAATGTGAAATATTTTCTGAATTATTAATATTGAAAAAAATGATGAAACTTATTACTTACCTTTGGCGTACGTATCACATCCATGTTGTTTAAATTTCAAAATAAATTAAAATAAGAATCGACAAATCTAGATTGTAATTGATTTTTATTTTTAATTGAGTTACATTAGAAAATGAGATAAAACAGATGGAAATTCAAATTTTTAATAAAATAGCATCTTTTCAAAAGGATAAACAACTACTTTTTTCATTGATTTACATTGAATTTATCTAGATGTCGCATTTTACTCGTTGTTTTCATCATTCATGAATTTAATTCATGATAATTTCATAATTATTGAAACGACTAAAATTAATTACTTTATTATTCGATACATTGATTTTCCAATTTCACTGTCTTTAAGTACTTAAATAAATAGTAAAAAAGATGATATGATCAACATTTTTTAAAATCAATGTGTAATCATCCACAAATGTAAAATCAAAACTTTATCACATCAAAATTAAAAATAAAATACATTTTATTAATTTTAATTCAATTTTTAACAATATTATATTTTTAGAAAAGAATACTAGTAAAAATGTTCGTATTAATGCAAATCAAGTATTTTTTAGCAATCTACTTTCACTCGCTTGTTGCTTTGATCATCGAGTTCTATTGCAGTTGTGAGCGAAAATTACTAAATAAAAAATTGTTTGATACGACAAAAATATATGAAGATTTGTCTAGTTGTGTTTGCTTAATTGTTGGAGCATCAAACGGTGATATAGGTAAAAAAATAATTCGAAAACTTGCTAAAAGTAAATGTTTTTTAATAATCACATTACATGGCCATCAAGAATACAGAGAAAAAACAAAAATTATGCTTATTAATAATGAACTTAATGGTATAAACCCATCTTCTTATAGGTTTGAATATCTTGATCTGACATCATTTCAGTCAATTGTTGAATTAGTCAAAAAATTCAATGTCACTTCACAAAAAATAAATTTTTTTATTTTCAATCCAGGTAAATTTTCCAAAAATTTTTTTAAGCTTCAAGAAAAAAAATTTAAAAAAAAAATAAAATTATTCACAGGTGTTGCATTAAAAGAAATGACAATCAGTGATGATAATTTCGATATTCATCTTCAGATAAATTATTTAAGTGGTTGTTTATTATTGATCGGAATATTTCCACTACTTGTAAAAACAGCCAAATTTTCTAAAAAAAAAAAAGAACCGAAATCAAAAATCATATTCACAAGTTCTAGTTCTCATAAGATGATACGTTGCGATCTAGATCAAATTAATATTGCAAACGAAAATTTCAAAAAAAAATTCAATACCCACAAAATGTATCCAAGCACAAAATTATTTCAACTTATGTTTAATTTGGAATATTTTGAAAGAATGATTAGAAGAAATGAACTCAACTCAATCATCAGTTTTATAAATGTACATCCAGGTATTATCGACTCAGGTCTCTATAATAATTCCATATTTAAGAGCAAATATTTTTTTATTTATTATGTCCTTACTTTAATTATGAAGGTAAGCTAATTTTACTTGATTTTGTTATTTTATATTCTCAATAGAGACATAAGTTTATCAATTTTTTATACAAGTGGTTTACATATTCATTTTGCGAATTATAAAATTTTTTTTCAATAGACACCAGAAATCGGAGCCACCAATGTGACTGCACCAATACTATCGTACGACGAATTTTTCAATTCAACAAACTGCCTTTATTTAGAAGATTTGAAAATTTGTCCCATGAACCAAGCTTGTTATGATAAAGAATTACGAAACCAACTTTACAAGTGTACTTTGCATTTTTTGCGATTGAAAATTGATGAACTTGATTTGCCGAGACATTTTAATCCTTTAATTAAATTTTGATTTAATAAAATAAAAAAAAAACATTAGATGTTACATGCGAGATATTTAAATAATTTGCATACGTAACATGAGTCATGTAGTAATTATCTTTTACGATAAGAAATTCAATTGTTACAGTATAATTGATTTAATATATGAAGATTATATATTTTTATTTTTTTTGTTGTATTATAAAAACTTAGTTTTTTTTAAATATATTCTTGATAGAAACAATTACATGTTTATTCGATAATATCTATCTGAAAATTAAATTCAGCCTATTAAAATTCAATTATAGGTTCACACAGAAAATTTGTTCCAGCAAAAATTAGAATCAACCGATATTTGAGATATGAGTTGTCAAAAAATTAAATTAATATTTAATGAAAAAATATACCTCTTACATGCAATTTAATGAATTAGAAATTAGATTATGATCTTTGAATCTTTATTTATTGTAAATCCTTAAATTAGAAATTAACTATATTGAATATATAACTCTTTCGTTGAAATTATGTGAAAATGAAATGATTTATATAAAATTTCAATAAAATTTTTTAGCCAAAATTTTGCAATTAATATTTATGCGCCTAATTTGTAGCCTTTCGATGAATTTGATATGTCTTAAAGTTAATGATACACATCTGAAGTAACGCCTTAATATGTGTAAATAAGCTATTTTAACGAATTTTTGTCGTTTGCATAGTTTGAAAAGCCTACTTTTTAAAGCGGCCTTTTCTTTTTTATCAATTGATTAGCACACTTAGTCAGTATTTTCTTAGTTTACAAATTTTTTTTTTTCTAATTCTAAATAATATGATATCACAATAGAGCTTAAATTCTTTATTTTAATGTATTTGAGTTTTAAGTTAAGCTATAAACTAAAATTGATCCAAATTTTTCTGTTTTTGAATTTTTTTTAGATATTCAAGACATAGGTAAACGAGTATAAAATCTTTATACGTCAGACTCGACTATATAATAATTTCTTTTTAGTTTTCTTTTTCGTATCGATTGCATAATATAAAAATTATTTGATATGCTGGATTATTTAAAAAAAATTTTTATTGTTTATTGATTTGCTGTTAAAGCTAATATAATTACTGCAAATCAAGTAAATATTCGACGATGACGATTGAAAGTGTAAATAATCAACTGCAAGACCTTGAAAATTACCTCAAAAATTCTAAAAATAAAGGATGCAATGAAAATGACTTAAACATTATATTAAATGTTCTACAGTGTCCAGTATTTAAGAATATAGTTACAGTACAAAATTCATTGAAAGAACTACAAAAAAAATGTCAAAAACATCCATCTATTGATTCAAAAAAATTTAACATAACAGCTAATGGTCAATTAGAATTATTCGATTCATATGAAGATGATCTGAATGACAATAGTAAATTAAATTCAAGTAAAGAAAACGAACGAATATTTTGGGATTACGTGGAAAGAGCAGCGAAAGGAAGAGAGGTTGTAAAGATCAACTTGAATAAGTCACAAAATGAATGTTTGGGTTTTAATGTGGTCGGTTTAAAGGCTGAACAGATAGAAAACTTGGGTATATTTGTAGAAAACATTGCAAAAAATGGTATAGCAGATAGGTGAGTTTCAATGATGTTTTTTGATACTAATTAGTCTAAATTAGACTGATAATAGATTTAATAAATTTTATTATATTGAAATTTATTTGTGAATAGAGAGGGATCTTTGCAAATAGGCGATCAAATTTTAGCTATAAACAATGAGATGTTGGATAGCGATATTTGCCACAAGAAAGCGATCGAAATATTAAAAAATGCGCGTGGTAATATTGAACTCATAGTCGCAAAAAGTAAAAGCGAATTGGACAATAAACAAAAAGCAAACAATCAAATTGATAATCAGGTTACATGTATTCCGATTGAGCGATCATTGAATGAACTTAATTTGAATTCAAGCAGTTTAAATCACAAATCGGAAAATGAGCTAAGTCAATACTTACAAAATGAACCTGGTCTGCAAAAATTTAGTCAAATTGAATTGATTGAGCTTGTAAATAGTGGAAAAGGATTAGGATTTGGTATATTAGGTGGAAAAAGTAGTGGTGTAATCGTAAAAACAATATTGAGAGGGGGTGTATCTGATAAGGTATGATAGAATTATATTTTAATTAATTTGTTTTATTTGGTTCATAATTGTCTATCGTTTTGAAGTTAATTGAAATTAACAAATTAAATTTTTTCATACAAATACAGGATGGACGCTTAAAAAGTGGTGATCATATTCTCCGAATCAACAATATACCACTACGCGGTATGTCGTCTGAACAGGTTGCTCAGGTTCTTCGAACATCAGGAACAAATGTTAAACTATTGGTTGCTCGGCAGAAAAATACTTTCTCTTCTCTTGTAAGTATAATTTACTTAAAAGAAAAATATATGCTAATGATATTAAATTTTTTATTAATTACACGTAGAGTACAACTGAAACAAATATTGAATCAAGCAAACATCAAATTGATCAAGTAGAACCTGTGATTGAAAAATTAAAAGATATTGAAGAGAAAAAGAATGATTACAAGCAAGAAGAGACAGAGGTTCAAGAATATCAAATTTCTAATAAAAATCAATTAGAAAATGATGAATTAAATGAACATGATGTGGAATCTATAGAAGTTGAATTGGTAAAGGATGAAAAGGGTTTAGGTATTACAATAGCTGGGTATGTTTGTGAAAAAGAAAATATTTCTGGTATTTATGTAAAATCGATTTCACCTGGTTCATCGGCCGATTTATGCGGTAAAATACGAGCTAATGATCAAATTATTGAAGTTGATGGCATTAGTCTACTCGAATTCACTAATCATCAAGCTGTAGAAATATTGAAAAAAAAGACTGGTAAATCAGTAAAAATTAAATTAGCTCGCTATTTAGGTGGAACTAAATTTGACCGTTTGCAATTAGCAATAAATAACGCCGATTTTAATATTGCTAAACCAGTTTTATCGACGAAATCTGATCAACCAGCAATGGATATTAGCAATGAACAATCGAACAGTGTACAGGACGATGAAAATATTTCGAAGAACGAAAATATAGCCTTGATGAACGTAAATCAATTAAAAAATTATTGGCAAAAACGTTTGGGATGTGATTATGAGATTATCATTGTATCATTTTCTAAATTTGAAGAGAACGGTGGGCTTGGTATATCGCTTGAAGGTACAATGGAACAAAGTGAAGAAGATAGTGAGCCTACTCCGCATCATTATATTGAATCGATTTTAAAACAAGGGCCTGTTGGCTTGAATGGAATGTTAAAACCTGGAGATGAAATACTTCAAGTCAACAATACTATAATTTATAATATGCAGCATACTGAAGTAGTGAGATTACTAAAAGAGCTTCCGATAAATGTTCACATGATTTGTGCTCGTCAAAAATGCTTAGAACGAAGCGTAATCAATTTAGATAAAAAAAATGATGAATTCCAAGCGTCAGTGAATGAAAAAAATTTATACGATCATTACATTGCGTCGACAATCAATCAGGAAAGGTAAAATAGTTTAAATATTATTGATATATCGGAATAATTCACTTATTTATTAAATATATGTCTATATAGGTTAGTTAAAGCTAAAAGTGATGGAAGTTTAGCTATTGTTAATTCAGTTGAACTTTTGTCAAAGATAAAATCACGCTCTTTAGAACCACTCACTGGATTGGCCATGTGGAATTCAAATCCGGTCACTATCGAACTCATGAAAGGAGAACGTGGTTTGGGTTTTTCTATTCTTGATTATCAAGATCCTTTAAACCCAAATGAAACAGTAATCGTTATCAGATCTTTGGTACAAGGTGGAATAGCTCAACAAAACGGCAATCTTATGCCTGGTGATCGTTTACTTGCTGTTAATGATATTTCCCTTAAAAATGCATCTCTAGATCTTGCTGTACAGGTAAAAAAAAATTAATTATTCATTTGATCAAAGCTAAATTTTATTTTTTGAATTTAAAATAAGGCACTGAAAGGAGCTCAAAAGGGTCTCGTGAAATTACTTGTCACCAAGCCACTTTCAATCAGCGAACATCAAAATAATGTAAAGAATTTTGTCGACTTCTCAAGCACCTTTCAAAACGCAAGAGATTTGTCACCTACTCAGCAAGACAATGAAGTTGTGCAGCAGGTAATTTAAAATATTTTTTGTTCGTTTTTTTGTTTCCTTTAATCTATACTTCAATTAATCCAAAATTACTTAATTACATTTATCTGTATCGCCATCTTATTATAAAACGTAAATTTATCAACTCGTTCTCTTCAATTTTTTTTTGTTTGCTTAATTTTAATTATTTTTTTCTTTTTTTTCAAATCACTTAGCGGTTGTGATTGCTTACACATATTAGCAAAATATTCCCCTTTTTATTCTAATTTGAATGCATCATTTGAACGATTTTACTTGTAATGACTATAGCACTACTTCCTGGTAGTTCATCGTAAATTTATTTTTAATTTAATTTGAATATTGATGTTTTTCGTCTTGTATTCTATTTGTATGTAAATTTTTTTTTTTGACTTCGTTTATGTAAAATGTCGCTTATCCCATAATGCTTAATTCATATGTTCTATATATCAATTTTTTGTTTGTTTTTAACAAATTTACCATACTTTGCCTCTTAATAAACCTATTTTTCTTTTATACAAAAATTTAAAAAAATTCGAAACTTACTCAATGGTATCAATTTCTATAATCAAATTTTTTTCTATACCTTAACGTGAAATTTTAAAATTTTTAATTTTAAGACAGAATTTCTCTCTTTGTTTTATGAATTTTTGTGATCTTTTATTTTTTGATAACATTTCTATTTTAAAAAGAATGAACAATCACCAAAAAGTGAAAAGAGTGATATAACACATCAAGACAGCGATTGGAAATCAATTGAAATTGATCTAGAAAAAGAGGATTATTTTTTAAAAAAAAATTTGGAAAATTTCGAAAAGTCATATTTTAACAGTGTTGATTCGATACTCATTAATCGAAGTAAATCATACACTCCTCTCTCTTTGCAATGTATGATATTTAGAAATTTTGTTTTATGCATTATTTTTTTTCATTTAAAATTTAAAGCATATTTCACAAAATGAATGTTGAAATTGACAATTAATTCTCAAATTCCTCTAGCCGAAACAGATCATAATGATTATTTAAACTACACTGAAATGCCAATACCATTAGATTTAGAGAGATTAATTGTATTACAAAAGAAGAATCAATCATTAGGTAACTATTAAATTTTCAATTTATGAAAAAATTCAATTTAATAAATAAACAAAAATGAATAACGAAATTCATATTTTTTATAATAAAGGTGTAACATTAGAGCTTAGCAAGCAAGGTATTAATGGATTGATAGTACGATCATTATTGGAGAAAGGATTAATTTACAGAGATGGTAGGATTCGGTCCGGTGATAACTTATTGGCTATAAATCATGAGTCATTACGCAACACGACAACTTCAAAAGTAAAAGCTATTTTTAAAAGAGTTAATTTAGTTAATGGAAATGTTCCGTGAGTATGAGAATGAAAAAAATTTATTATTTTAATTAATTTAAATTATTTATGCAAAAATAATAGAGTTAAGTATGTACCTAAATGTGAAGCACAATATTATCGCCAAAACATTACATCTATAATGAAGAGCAAAAGTCATCATAGCTTACCATGCTTCAAACAATATTGCCGAACACCATCGCCAACCCAAAAAAACTTAATGAATCCGTTCTTTTAAAAGTAAGTTATTTTTTCAACTACATCTGTAATTAATCTTTAATTATATAATGTTAAAACTAAATTAGCAAGATTAGGTTTTGTTGTTTTCATCTTTGTTTTATGCCCAATTACATATAATATAAAAAATTGGGTATAATGGTCACAAATGATCGTAAACCATGATATAATAAATTTACTAAAAGGAAAAAAAACTATAAAAAATCGAAAAATTTTATCTTACCTTAAATGATGTATGTGATAAATTAAAAAACAATTTCATTACGAATTAATATTTTCAACAATTTTTAATTCTATATTAACATTGAACATAGTTAGAAACTAATTTGAAGATTAAAATTGAAAATTTTTGAAAATTTGAAAATAACTTAAAATTTTACAATGAAAAATTTTTCGGTGAATTGAACATAAGATACTTAATATCGATAAATAATGTATGGAAAATTGTTCGTTTACCTATCGAACGAAAATGTTGATGTTGTTGAATTAATAGCATTATAAATTAAAATATTATTGAATGGTACGTATTGACCAGTCACTAGTTTAATGAACTCTTGTGCTATTGCTCCAGCCAAAAAGGCAGATACACTGTGCAATTCACAACCTCCATACCTACATAACTCGTGTATGTAATCGTCTTTTGACATTCGATTACATCCTATTTCTTTTAACAAATTTTTAAAACAATCTTTTAGCTGCACAATATCATTTTCAACTTGTTCATTGCCTGGTAGACGATTATAAGTTGTATAAAATTTGCATAATGAACGTATCATTAGATAGTAAATTAATTCATTACTTTCACAATCGCCATCCATGCAGAGATAATTTATTTTTTGCCTTATTTTTTCGCATTTTATAAACTGAAGTTCATTGCTTAGTTGGCTTGTTCGTACAAGACGCAAATAATGGCTGTTAGAACAAAATGTACTTAAAAATGTGTTTGAAATTTCCTCGAAACTATCTTCACTAAAGAAATTTTGTAAAATAGCATTTAAAGTATCTGAATCTTCTTTTGCTTTGTTTTTGTAGATATTTTGCAATTGAATAAATCTAGTCGAATCAGATGTCATATCAGGTATTTTGCCTTGAACAGGTAAACAACCATTTTCTAATATAAATTGTTTGAGAGCTTTAATTAGTAACCAAAATTGTTCATTGATTACTTCTTTATCACTTAAAGCTTGTTCTAAATAGTTAAGCACTTTCTTTGTTTCATCAGGTACATAATTTGATGGCACGAGCACTTGATTGACCGCCTGGATCGCTTCATCAAAATTTTCCAATTCAACAACGTGTCCTTTCGACAATATAGCTTTGTAATGATCACGGTAATGTTCAATCAATTTTTTAAGTTCTCGTTTTTCATTTGGATTAGTGGGTAAACATGTACTCGGTTTATTGTTAATTGATTGCCATTCTTTAAGATATTTGTAAATAATCACAATATATGGCACATGAGAAAGATCGGTCAACGATTGATTGTCAAAATCTGAGTTAGCTTTTAAGAAAGCTTTTAATTCTGTACATGAAAAGATCGAATTGTAAATAATATGTCAGAAAAAAGATGCATACTCAATTAATAAAATATGAAAAGAGCATATAAATAAAAATCAATGAAAAAAATATAATTACCTGGAAACGGATTATCTAAACGTAAATCTTGGAGTACATAATCGGGATGTGACTCAATAATAAAATGTTCTTTAACTTGTAGTTGAATATAACCAATAAAACCAATCGAATGACATACTATTAAAGGTATATTTAAATTCCATAAAATATTAGAAAGTTTAATGAGAACACGTTCGTTGTATAGATTGCTGGCAATCACAGCAGAAAAGGATGAAAAAATGTTTGAATTAGATTCTAAAATAGCTTCAATCGAATCTTCAATATAATCACCACGCACTTCAGAATTCATTTCTAATAGAAGGTTTGTTACAACTTTAGCTCTACTTTGACCATACGACTCTTTATTGACAAAAAAATTGTTATCATCTTCAGTTGATATTATGGTTGAGTCGATAATAGTAAATGATCCAATACCAGGTAAAACAAGATTTTTGAGTATTTCACTTCCTAAAGCATTTGCATTTATTAAACAAACATTTGAATTCTCAATACGATATTGCCCTTTATCGCCCCAAAGTCTTAGATTTAATTTATTAATATTAAATTCAAATTAATTTATACTCATATGGATACATTTTTCGATAGCGTACCTCAGTTGACGATCATATTTTTTACTTTTTTCACAATCGCTAATTGGTGAATTCGAACTTCTTGGTGATATTTGATAATTCAAATTTTTTTCAAGAAGAATATTGTTATTCATAATTGATCGATAAGGAAGAAAATAGTTGCAGTGACCAATTTATAAACTATTAACTAGAAAGTCTAATTTGATTTATTTAAAAAAAGAATTAGTAATTACGTCAAAGTATTGTTTATGCAAATAGATCTTCAGTATAAAATTTACACTTACTTGATACAGGATGATTTATATTTTTTTAATAATTGGTATAAAAAATATTGGGCACTTAACAAGATATAATTTTAAGAAATATAAAAATTACTAGTTTATTTTAATCTGAGCAAGCGCAAGTCTTTTATTATTGATGCTAAGCAACGAGTTTCAGAGATTTTACTTAAGCTATAATTTTATATACATTTGTTTTTGTCACTTTTAAAAGAGATTGCGTAAATTTTCAATATATTCAAAGTTAATATTAATGATTGATTGGGTTTTTTGAATAATTTACCTGCAAAACTTACATTGATTACCACATACAATTTGTGTATGATGAATTATAAATTAAAAAAATCATTTTGTTTGGACGAGTATTTATCAACAGGTAATTTTATATTATATGACAAAAGCATTTGATAGATTCAAATTTTGACAAATTAAAGAGCCGTTTGAATCAATTTTTTATTTAAGCATAAAATCACAAAAATTTAATGCTTATTTGAATTTCACACAATACTTTGAAGCGATTTCTAAGAAAATGAATTTCTCAATTGATAAAGAAATTTTTGTAATTAAAATTTAAACATTTAAATACAAATCATATCATCGAAATTAAGCGAGTCAAATTGTTGACGATAAATATTCATAAAATTGGCTGTAAATGCTTCGAAGTAGAATATTTGTTTGCTGCCCATTTTCATGAGATGTTCATAATAGCTAGCTAGTTCGATAAGTTGACTTTTGATTTTTGAATCACAATTTGGCATTAATTGGTTAACTAAATTAATAAATACAACTTCAGGTGGAATAAGGTGTAATTGGAGTTCGTAAAAATCATTTCTCAATTCGGCAAGTTTCATTACATTCTGTTGTTTCAAAATTGAATCGGCAATCTTTTTTAAAAACATTTTCCAGGGTGGCAATACAATAATATTGTTATGCGATACTTTCATTGTCTCTAACATTAAAAGTGCTCTACGCAAATTACGTTCAGATGCATTAGCAACTTTTCGAGCAACATCTTCACTTAAATTGATCGATTCTTTTTTAGCGACATTTAATATTATTT
>BLXL01010827.1:0-13905 GCA_023170135.1 Acarapis woodi
ATAAATGAATTCAAAAAATCCTATTTGTAAATATCGATTGACGTTTGCGATTATTCAATAATTTCTACAAATAAATTCAATTTATTTGTTAATTTGATTACAAACTTTTTATTTTATTTTCATTTCAAATTTTAAAATTAAAGATGATAATTTTCAAGTTTGAAACAATAGTCTAATAGATTTTTAGAAATTTTACAAATAGGTACTAGAGCATCGATTGAATGAATTGTGTAATTATTCGATGAATCAACATAAATTGCAGCACAATAAACTTATTTATGCATAATATATTAAGCGATACGACATTAAAAGCACAAAACTAATACTATTAAGATAATTTTTCTCTAAATTTGTAACTTTGAATTGCCTGCAATAAATTTCATGATGATCACATTACATTCACTGATTTGTTCTACATTTATGCTGATGAAAAATCAGAATATTTTGCGATTATTTGTTATTAATTTGACTGAATTTCATTTATTGTCTTAGAGTTATTGGATTAATCATGTGCAATAAACATTACATTTTTCAGGTTTCACACTTGTTGAATACTTTTAAATTTGATAGAAACTTTCTAAAATTTTGATAAGAATAATTGGCTCAAATTTTACAATAATAAACATAAATTAATTTTCGATTCATCAAATTCAAATTTTAAAACTATCTTTTTTTGTAACGCATTTATAAAAAAAAAAATAAATAAATTTACATTTTCGTTTTTTTGATATTTTCTTGAATTCAAATTCGTAAAAAATTTGTATATTTTCACATTTTGAAAAAAGAAATTTTTTTAAACTTGAACACGAAATCTTTTTTATGTCATTGTTGAAAATATTAGGCGATCAATTTATTTTTTTTCGATGAAAAAAATTTTTTAACATTTTTTTGTACTAAGTCAATTAGTCTATTTTAATGATGATTTTTCACTGGTTTGAAATAATTGATAATTTGATAATTCCAAAAAAAAATTAATCAGATTTGAAAACATTTCATTGAATGTTGCTTAAGAATTTACGAATTAATATCAAGGAAGATTATGTTAAAACAATATCTATTGAGAGTAAGTGAGGCTGTTAGAATATCTAGAAATGGTATGAAAATCAGAATCATAATCAAGTTTTAGATTTGAATAAAAAAAAATGAAACATATAAAAATAATTTATATAAATGAAATTTAATGAATTTGATAGTCAGTATCACTTTTGATATTTTTGTTGATTTCTTATTGGCTTAAATGATACTTAAAAAAATATTCGAAAAAAAATATATAAAATAATAATTATTTAGTTATAATTACCTTAAAATTGACAAAAAATATAAAACTGAAGTTGAAAAATTTTTAAAAAGAAAAAATTTATTTAAAAATCTTCAAATCATTTTAATTTAAATTTTAGAAAAAATCTTGCATCAAATTTAGTGAATACATTTAAAAATCAAAGTAAAAAAAAAAACTAAATGATGAACAATATGGAGTTTCATAAAAGTGAAAGTGAAATTAAATTGAAAGATTAATAAAACAATGCGATAATTAATTCCCCGCCAATCATCATTATAGTTGTCTATATAGACATCAAGAATCGACTTTTATCGCTTTATGAATGATAAATTATTGTTTATGTTTGTGAAATTCTACCATTCAATATTCTTTTACATCCCTCGTATCATTTCATATTTTTTACATCTAAGTTGTTTATTGTTCAAATATATCAATATTTTTTCAAAAAACAAAAATATTAAACGATAGTATAAATTTTATGAGTGCCTGCTTAACTGGTAAATTGATTGCTAATGAAACAGTTATATTAAAAATTTTTTAATTATAAAAATATAATGAATGTTTTACACTAATTAAATTTTTGATTAAAAAAAATGCATTTATTATTTTAGGTGAATAGGATAAATTATGATAAATTTATATTAAAATAAATGAATAAAATTCTGGGGTCAAACATATAAGTAATAATTATTAATCATTACTCTCAAATAGTCATTAACTACATTTAATCTCTTTAAAAAAATTATTTTAAATTTTTTCAAAAATATTTGTATAATTAAAAAAAAATTTTGTGAGTGTATTCTAATGTTCTCTTGCTTTTAAATTCAAATATTAAATTTATTTACCAGAAATTATAAGAGATTATTTCATCGATGTTATTTGAGATTAACACATTCGGAGCGTTTCAATTTTTTCTGAAAAAATGAATGATGACATCGACTCTGTGTATTTTTTAGTAGTGTCATAATACCTTTTATATTTTGCATAAAATAATAAATATTACAGTTATTACTAAATTTTACAAAATATTTAAATCATATTAATGGAAAATTCGAGTACAATTACATTTTTTAGAAAAATTTTCAGTAAACTGTAATAAGTACACGTGAATTTTCAAAATAAATTATCTTTTTTTACCTTGAAGAAATGTTATAAATACTTTTTTTTTTTGAATTTATTTTGTCATACAAATCATTATTTCAACTTGAAAAACATTCTAATTTAATGGTTCATTTTTAATCCAAGATTTTTTAGTTGAAATTTTTATTTTTAGTTTTTTCATTTTATCATCCCTTCAAGTTCGCTTAGCTACTAAATTAAATTATTTTTTAAAAATTCAATTTGAAAATTTTATTAAGTTTTCACTTTATATTTAGCATTAAAAATAAAATTAGATGAAAATGAAATCAAGAACAAAAAATTTGTCTATCTGTTTGATAGATATATACGGTGAAAATTTTGATTTTTTATGAATTTTGAAAAATTGGAAAAAAACTTGGCACTAAAACTGATCTAAAAGAAAATTTTAAATACATTGCATATATATATAAATACTAAAATGTCAAGTAACATTTCCGGCTCCTTTTTTTTTTATCAATGTTGTTACGGTGATCGCTATATAGCTCTATATACCAAGCGCATGAGTTTCGAAATAGTTCAAAACTAATTTACGTAAGCATCTAAAGCATCATATTAGTTGTACTATAAATATTTGTATGCGCAAAATATATTTTATGCGAAAAGATCTGTGTGCGTTAAACAAGTATAAGTATCAAATCAGAAAAACAATGTCAATATTATAATATCCTGAATTAAATCTAATTTTTTAATTCAAAATTTATTAATTATACAATAATTTTTTTTACCATAAAAATTTTCTCTTCCATACTTTATTGTCCTGTAAGCATGCATAAAATGCTAGTTTTTCTAAATATTTATTACCATTCCAGTAATCTGTTTCACATTTGTCAATTCAATTATTAAAAGTCAAAGTGTAACTATTTCATTTCTCAAAATACATTTACCTTTATTTGTGATCAAAAAAAATTTTTCAACCAAGGTGTTCATGAGAGTTTTCCCATTTCTTATTTATTTTAAAAAGTTTAAGAAACTTTTATCATCGAAAAATGATCGAATAAATATATTTAGAAAAAATTTAAAAAAATATATATATGTATTTACTGTTATCATATAAGTAAACATTTCACAAAAAAAAAAAAAATATTTTAAAATTAAAATCAAGAAAATAAAAAATCGACAAAATAGCAAAAAAAATTAGACTTCAAAAATCACTCAAAAATTAGAAGAAATATAATATATATGTTTATAAATGAATTAATAAAAAAATAGTTTGCATCAAAAAGGAAACAGTTTACGATAAAATCAAAATCTAGAAATTCAATATTTTTCAAAAATAATTGATTCACCTATTTATGAATAGCCTGATTCAATCATCGAACAACATTAGTTTTTTCTATCATACTAATGTATCACGACTGTATGGTATTAAAGCGGTAGGCGATCGAGTGCAAGTGGATGAAAATGGCGTGCAAGTTATACAAACTAATTTACCAGCCGCACTTATACTGTTCGGTTTTATGGTTGAATTTTTGAATGTGACATTAACTAAAAAGAAAGCAAATTACAGTGATGATTGTACAGATTTTTGGCACTCGGGTGCTATACTTTCGAATCAAATATCACATGGTGTTGCCCAAATAGACATCGAACTTTCTGAACCAGGGCAATACTACATTTGCTTTCAACTTAACAGTATTGAAAATAAAACTAAGGTCAAACAATGGTTTCATCAAGGCTCAAATTCGCACGTAACCATAATAGTTGCAGATCGTCTCATGCCAATTCCCCTACAAATCTCGCTCATCCTAATTTGTCTTTTATTATCAGGCACATTTTCAGGTTTAAATCTCGGTCTAATGTCACTCGATATTAACGAAATTCAGGTAATTATACGATGCGGAACAGAATCGGAAAAACAATACGCCAAAATAATAGAACCAATTCGTAAGAAAGGAAACTTTTTACTTTGTGCTATTTTGTTTGGCAACGTTTTAGTAAATTCAACATTAACCATTCGTAATTATCTTTTTATTTTAAAAATGATAAAAGTAAATTAAATATACCTATTTAAATATTAAACATTCATTCTATTTTTTTTTTTTTTTGTTAGTTATGGATGATTTAACATCGGGATTGGTAGCAGTATGTGTATCAACTTTGAGTATTGTCATATTCGGTGAAATTGTTCCTCAAGCAATCTGTTCACGACATGGACTTGCTGTTGGCGCTAAAACTATTTACATCACTAAACTTTTCATGTTGCTAACGTTTCCACTTAGTTTTGTTGTTTCAAAAATTTTGGATCACGTGTTGGGCGATGAAATTGGTCATGTTTACGATCGGGAGCGTTTGATGGAATATATAAAAGTAACTAAAACGTACAATAAGTTAGAAGAAGATGAAATGAACATTATTTCAGGCGCTCTTGGATTGAAAACTAAAACTGCTAAAGAAGTAATGACTCGACTAGAAGATGCATTTATGTTATCAATCAATTCAATACTTGATTTCAACACATTATCTGAAATTTCAAAGAAAGGCTATTCACGAATACCTGTTTACGATATGGAACGAAAAAATGTGGTTGGTTTGTTGCACACTAAAGATCTGACCTTTGTAGATCCAGATGATAAGAAACCATTAAGAACAATAATAGAATTTTATCGACACCCACTTGTACATACAGATGCAGATGAAAAGTTGAACAATGTTCTCAATCATTTTAAGCAGGGTAAAAGTCATCTTGCATTTGTACGTCAATTGTATGATGGAGGAGATGAGGATCCATTCTATGAAATAATTGGTCTTGTTACGCTTGAAGATGTGATCGAAGAAATTCTACAGATGGAAATAATTGATGAAACAGATATTCTAACTGATAATCGAAGAAAACAGAAGCGAAAAGACAATCAATTCAGACAGGATTTTTCAGATTTCGCCAAAATAGGTGAGGGTGAGATTGGAACCCAAGCTATAAGTCCTCAAATGGCCTTAGCTACATTCCAATATTTGTCCACTGCAATTGAACCATTTGATCGTAAATTCATAACTGAAAATATTCTTCGTCGTCTAATCGCACAAAAAATCTATTATTCTGCTAAAGTTGATGAAAGCGATCGCACATTTCTTTCAACACATGAAGATGTTCCGAAAGAAGAAGATGAAAGCAAACTCATTTACAAATATGGAAAAGCGGCCGATTATTTTATTTTAATACTTGAAGGTAAAGTACGAGTTACGGTAGGCAATGAAAGTTTGACGTATGAATCTGGTCCATTCACTTATTTTGGTGTATCAGCGTTGAGGCCACCAGCTGTGGCAAGTAAAATTTTATTGGGCAGTTCAGTAGGTAATAATTCGAATACAGCACTTAATAATATGGCAACACAAGTGGCTAGAAAACGATCAATAAATATGAGTAGACCTCCTTCACCTGATGCATCTTTGACACTTGAAAATCAGCCATTACAAATACTCACAGGTTCAATACCAAGTTCACCTGAAATTCTTTCTTTAATGAGATCCCCTTCTGGTAATTCTGAAATGTTGTCTGCTCGAATGTCAGGCTCTGTTTCACAATTGCAACCTTGTTCACAAATTAGTGAAACTGGTCAATATTTTATACCTGATTTCACAATAAAGCCAACTGAAACAATTTTATACATGAAAATACCTCGAAAAGTATATTTGGCTGCTTTTCGAGCTAGTTTGATGGATCGAAAAGATGAGTTTTTAGAGAGTGATTTTCAGTTATTTAAAGAGGAAATCGATTGCATTATAAATTCAAATTTGACAACAAACAAAATCATTGGTCATAACAATCAGATTATTCATAATAAAATGAAGAAATCATCATCTGAAGTAATGAAAGATAAAAAATTTGGGGTTAATACAAATTCGCCAAAAAAAACGAGTCAAGAATCAAATGTTAGTCAAGATGGTAAACCAAAACCTTTAAAACGACGATCATCAATTATAGAAAGTATAGGCAAGACATTCAACCCATCATCACCTAAATCGAACAAGAAATTTATAAAATATCAAAGTGTAACAAGTCAATCGGTTATACATCAACCTGCTTCAACCACTATCACTCAATCAACAATTAGTGCAAATAATAGTTCTACAAATGTAAATAATCTATTCATTTCAACACCTACAAGTTTAATATCAACTCAATTAGATTCAGGCCAACTTCAAAGTGTAATCGTACAAAAAAATGTTTCGAGAGATCGAAATAAATTTTAAAAGCTTAGCTTTTACATAATAAACAACTAATCAAAATTTCAAAACAAATAAAATAATTTAAAAATTCAAATTTTGAATTTTCTTTCATTCATTTAAATTGTAGAATGAATTCAAAAATGACTAAAAATTCAAATCTTGTAAAAAAAATTGATTATCAGAAATTATCTGTGATCTCACAGGGAAAATGATATCATATACAGACGAATTTTAATATGAGTACTGTAATTTCTGATTTAACATAAATGATTTGTAGTTTTCTGTTTAGTTGTAAATATTTTGTTAAATAATGTTATATATTATATATTACCAAACTAGCAAAATTTGTTAATTTACCTATTAATTCTTTAATAAAATATGTTATCATTTTTAAATTCCATTACTATTATAAATAAAAGCGTATTTAATTCAAAATGTAACTTAATTTGAGAGGACTTCAATTTTTATTAGCATTCAATAACTTTTATAAAAATTTAAATATTTGAAACAGTGGCGCCAATTTTTATTTCAAAATGTTTGTGCGAATGTTTATTCTGAATTTTTTTCGTAAAAATTTTCTGTCAACAAACTGTTTTATTTTTATTCTCTGATCATTATACAATTGATTTTAAATTGAATCGTCATACTAATTGATTCGATTCAAATCAAAAAAAAAAAAAAATGGAAGTCAAAACAAATAAAGAAGAAAATACAGAACATGAAAAATCAGTTCAATTAACTCCAGTTTATAATCCAGCTTTACAAGGTTGTAGAACAGTTGACGAATATACCCATTTAAATAAAATTGAAGAAGGTAAGTTAATTTTTATTAGTAACATTAATTTGATTTATTAAATTTTGTTTTTTTTTAGGTTCATATGGAGTCGTATGTAAGTATTTTTTATATATTCTTTGATATGTGATTGATTTGTGCAAATTTTTAATTTACGAATTATATTTTGAATTTTAAATGTTTTAATCCTAAAAATAAGTTAAAGCAAAAGATAAGCGAACTGGAGAAATAGTAGCTTTAAAAAAAGTGAAAATGGAATACGAAAATAATGGATTCCCAATTACATCATTAAGAGAAATTAATTTATTGCTCAAGGTCAAACATAAAAACATTGTCAACGTGAAAGAGATAGTTGTCGGGTCAAATATTGATAAAATTTACATAGTGATGGAATATTTAAATCATGATCTCAAATCACTCATGGAACGAATGAAAACTAAATTTCAGATTGGAGAAGTCAAAACACTTTTAAGCCAACTGTTATGTGCGATCGCATTTCTTCATGACAATTATATTATCCACAGGTATGAAAAAAATCGTATTAACATGTATTAAATTAAATCTCTTTATTCACTTTAAGTACTTTCGAATTCATTATTATTATAATTATAATAATTATTATTATAGTAAATAAGTAATATTATATAACGAATTAATTTTTTCAAATTTAATTTTAAAATTTTTAATTCAAATGTTGATTAATTCTATTTTTTTTCAGAGATTTGAAGTAAGTACTTTTTTTTTTAATTATGATTCGGGAATAAAATTTTTAAACTAATACCTTTTTTCTATTTTTTAGAGTAAGAAATATTTTTTTATTTCTACTTAATGCAATGAATATTTTTCAAATTATTGATTATTTTATTATTATTGAAATAGCCTTCGAACCTATTAATTAATGACAAAGGTATTTTAAAAGTTGGTGATTTTGGCCTTGCAAGAGAATATGGATCACCTTTGCGAACTTATACACCTATTGTTGTGACACTTTGGTATCGATCCCCGGAACTTTTACTTCACCTAAGACATTATAGCTGTCCTATAGATGTTTGGTCAATAGGCTGTATATTTGGCGAACTCTTAACCTTAAAACCATTATTTTGTGGTAAAAGTCAATTCGAACAATTAAATACTATTTACAAAATGTTGGGCACACCAAATGGACGAATATGGCCTGGTTACGAAAGTTTTTCATTGGTCAAAAAAATAAAATTTGATCATCAGCCATATAATAACTTATCTAAAGTATTAGGAGACTTATCTGCTGAAGGTTTCGATCTTATTAATCGTTTGCTTGCCTACTGTCCAGAGAAGCGTATAACCGCAAAAAAGGCACTCACACACCAATGGTTTCAAGAAAAACCACTTCCAATCGATCCGGCTTTTTTTCCAACTTGGCCATCTAAGTAATATTTTTTCAAATAACTACATCTTTCAAAATTTTTTCGGTCCTTTTAGATGATCTATTCAAATTTTATTTTTTTGATCGAAATTAGCAATTATTATTCATTTAATTATTTTTGTACATTTTTTTTAACATTTTAATAATATAAATAAATTTGCTAATATTACAACTTTTAAAGGGAAATTTTTTAAAATTAGAATTTTTTTCGCCTTTATCATATATTTGATAAGAGATATAAAAAAATGAAAGTTAAAAAAATCAAAGAGGTAAAAGATGATCAAGTTAATTATATATCAAGAGAATTGAAACTAAAATCAAGTGTAGTAGAAAAAAATTCTAAATATATTAAGTACATCCATTTAAAATTGTTTCTAAGAATTTTAATGAATTTTCGAATCAATTATAGTTTTTGATATTGAATTTGTCACCTGTTGATCCCGATTGAGGTTAGCAGAAATAATTATTAAAATAATGGTAGAAATAAATGATTGATATTAATCGAAAATTAAGTCTGAAATAATGTTTGAGATCGAAAAAACCAATCAGATAAAAATTAAGAATTAATAGAATGAATTTCTGAATTTCATTGTCATTAACTATATTATCAAACCGATTAAGACCCAGTTATTTGAATTGAATGTTTAATTTATAAAAATTAGTTATTTTATATTAATTTTTTTATAAACAAATAGAAATATTTTAATTAAAAATATAAGTAACTTTTTAATTTTTTAATTAATTTCCATTGATTATTCTTTATTTGAAAATCGAAAAAAATTTGAAACTTGCGCTTCAAATTGGCGCAAACGTATTCGAGCTTTGAATTTTAGTTACTGTTGCCTATTTTGCGAGAATATTCTTTGATTTTCGAGATTTACATGCTTATTCATCTTCGTCTGTTTTGTTAGAAAATTACACGCTCGATTAGGTCACTTAAATAATAATTTGTTTGATAACCTAAGTTTCAAGATTTAACATTCTGTCCTTTAGTGTATCGATTTTTGATCACCGTAAGTAATTTATGTTAATTTCTAACTGGTAAATTACTTTTTTAACACTTATGTGCTTTTTTTTTTAACAATTGCTGAAATATTCTTTCATGCGCTGATTAACTTCGTTTTTATTTGAAAAATTACTCTGCTTAACTGGTTTATCAATTCGTTCTGATTTTTTTTTCCTTTCTTGTTTTAACCAATTTAATAATTTTTATTTTAAACGGTCTTTCAAATAAAAATCATATTTAGAAAGTCTGTTACCAGTTTTTCCGTTTGTAACCATAATTCAATAATGAATACCTCGTCAGCAGCACCAATATGCGGTATGTATTTCTTTACGTCATGTCACAAAGTTGCAATTAATGAATTTACTAAGCTAAATGATTCAAAATAGGTTTCGATATCGGTACTGAAAATTCATACATTGGAGTAGCAAGGCAAGGAGGCATTGAGATTGTGCTAAATGATTATAGTCAGCGTTCAACGCCTGGATATGTGTGCTTACAAGAGAAACAAAGAGAACTGGGTGTTGCTGCCAAACAAAAACAGAATACCAACATTAACACAACATTTTACAATTTGCGACGGTTGATAGGTCGTCAGTTTCATGAGGCAGCAAGAGATGAAAATGTACCGTTCCCAATTGAAGAAGCTGAAGACGGTGGAGTAGCAGTACGAGTGGTTTTACATGGTGAAGAACATAAACTTACTTCCACTCAGTTACTTGCTATGGTATTAACTAAATTGAAACAGTTGAGTAATAATGCTTTGGAATGTGTTATTAATTGTCCGGCATATTTCACAGATTGTCAACGTCGTGAATTGAAAAATGCAGCTGCAATAGCAAACATAAATACACTGAGAGTTCTACCTGATTTATCGGCAGTTGCACTTTACTATTGTTTTTATCGAATAAATTCAAAAGAAGAGAACAACCAAGTGCTTGCCTTTGTTGATGTAGGAACTAGTTCAACCCAATGTTCGATTATTAATTTCGACGTAAAGAAGAACACTATCCATGTGTTAGCTGTTGAATATGAAAGTAATCTTGGTGGTCGTAATTTTGATCAAGCAATTGCTGATTATTTCATTCAGCAGCATAGACTCAGTTTGAACAAAAAAGCCAAAATTCGTTTACTTGCTGAATGTGAGAAATTAAAGAAACAAATGTCAGCCAACAGCAATGATTTGCCAATCAATGTTGAGTGTTTATACGAAGGTTGCGATTTTTCTAGCAAAATGAACAGAGAAACTTTTGAAACTCTTTGTGCATCTTATTTCGAACGTTTGGCTGCAGTATTTCAGCGGACACTTGATTCTGCAACTGCAAAGTATACTCAATTGCAAAAAGATGGTGACAAAATTATTGAACTAAAGTTAAATAGTGTTGAAATAGTCGGTGGATCTTCAAGAATTCCAGCAATTAAGCGTTTAGTCAAGAATGTATTTGGCATCGATGCAAAATCTACTTTGAACTCAGATGAGGCTACTGCTCTTGGATGTACATTGCAAAGTGCATTCCTAAGTCCATCATTCAAGGTTGTCCGTAAAATAAAGATTATTGATTATCAACCGTATCAAATAAACGCCCAGTATTCGCATGAAACGAGGCCAGATATAAAAACTTACTCAATTAATCCTTTATTTGAAAAAGGTTCAAACATACCTTTTACTCAGCAAATTATACTTACCTGTCAGGCATTACCAATTTTGTTTGAATTTGACTATTTAAATGATTTGAATCAACAAACATCTATTGGACAATTTAGGATATTCTCTAAGCAACCGCTCGATTTTCCACCAAGCAAAATGAAGGTTAGGGTAAGGTTAGATGAGGATGGTTTAATTCAATTGGTATCTGCTACTTTAGAAATAGAGGATGTTTCGCGAGTTGAGGAAGCACAACCTGATAATACCGAAACAAGCGAAGAACAAACAAAAGAAAATAAACAGACCAAAAAAAAGATCAAAACCATTGAATTAGATCATAATGTTGTTTGGTTACGTGGTCATTTAAGTGATATTCAAATCGATCAATTACGAAACTTTGAATCGCAGCTTGTACTTGCAGATAAGAATTTAAAAGAAAGAGTTGATAGCAGAAACGCATTAGAAGAGTATATTTATGATTGGAAGAACAAGATCGAAAATACAGATTACCAGCGTTATATTGATTCGCAAACAAGAGTTCAATTCTCTCGTGATTTAGATGAAAATCAAAGATGGTTGATGGATGATGAAGATAGTGGTGATATACAAAGCAAAACTATTTACCAAGAACGACTAAATAATTTGATTTCGAAATATTCCGATTGTTTATTATTTCGAATGCGAGAAAGTGAGATTAGAGGGCAATGTCTCGAGCAATTAGGCCAAACTATTCAAATGGGTTATAAGCTTTTGAAAAATGAAGAACAAGTAGATGGTTTAGATAAATTAAAAGAAGAACTTAGCAGCACACAGCAATGGTTTGATGAAACCCATTCCAAGCTTGCTAATCTAGATTTGACTAAAAGTCCACCTATATTGGTAAGTAATATCCAAAGTAAAATAGATGAATTAAATGGAAGCTATAAACAAATTTATGAGAAAATACAAAAACTGCGTATTGAGAAACAGGAACAAGAGAAAAAAAAAGCTGAGCAAGAAAAAATGGAAACTACTGATGCAACTCAAAATGATAACAATCTGGTTGCCGATCAGCCTGTTGAAGAGTCATCACCAATGGAATTAGATAAATAGAATACAAACCATTATTATTATGATTTAGATTTGGGGAAAAGATCAATAAATCATGAAATCATTTTATTTTGTTTTGCCTTGGATCTAATATAATTCCTTTATTAGTTTAAATTATTCGAATGCACACAATTCCACATACAATGTTATTTTTTCAACTAATCACAAATTAGAGATCGCCCTTTAATAGTCACTTAGTTACTTTTTAGGCTCTTAAATCAATAAATTGATAAATTAATATATTAGTATTATGAAACTTACCCGACGCTAATTTATAATTGAGAAAATTGTTGACTTGAGACAGGCTGGCTTGATTTAACATCGCTCCTTAATTACAAAGGCCATTTTGATTTAAACCTTTATTTTTAAGAATTTACATGGGAATATATGATCGCTGGATGAGCATAAAAGCTTTAAATAAAGATGAGACTAATTTTTTTATGATTTCTCAAATCGTATTTATTGATTATTTACAATTTGATTGCAATATAAGTCATGTGCCCTGTTTGTTGAACAATAATCTTAATTTTCGAACTTATTTTCAATTAGAAAAAAAATTATTGGTTCAATTTTTTTCCATTTCTAGATATGTGTATTTAAACAAATAAATTGAACAATATTTTAAGTACGGGCTAAGACAGTTTTTCAAATGGTATATTTCATTTTAACAAGAAATAGTGTGGCACGAAGTAATAAAAATTTTTTCGAACAAAAAGAATCAATTAAAAAAGTTAATAAATATACTAGCAATATTGCTTAAAAAAATAGATTTGAGGTGAACTATATTTTTTACATTAAGTACAATTACACGAATCATGTATTCGCTTTGAATGATTTAATTTTCATAAATGTTTCGTTAGGATTTGTGAATTCGTTTAATTCAAAATAATCAACAAGGAATGATTCAATTGATTTATATAAATGCAATCTGACATCTTCTAAATAATGATTCCCGTCCGGATATATTTGAGATCTATACAATACTCCTTCTTCATTTAGAGCTTTCATCATGCTGAATGAATGTTGTAAATGAACTTCATCTGAAAAAAAAACATTAATTTTGTTATTACTGAAATAAAGCAAATAAAAAATGTTTTAAAATTAAATAAAGGAAATGTAATTTTTACCGTCCGCAGTTCCGTGTAAGATGAATAGATTGTGGTTCTTAAATGAGATCGCTTTTTTTGATAGATCAGCTCTTTCATAAGCTATCAAATTACCATCTACCCATGGTTGTCCAAATAAACGTTCGGCAGTAAATGAGTCGGCAAACATCCAGTTTGTTATGGGTGCAACTAGTATACTACAATTAAACTGATTGCTTCGTTGACTGGCTAGCTGACCAACTAGATAAGCTCCCTTTTTTTTTTAAAATAAAAAAACAAGCTTG
>BLXL01010828.1:0-21092 GCA_023170135.1 Acarapis woodi
AAAAAAAAAAAAAATATTTTTTTTCAAACAAGAATTTTATTTTTGCCATGTATTAATATAATAAAATTAAAATTTTTTGTAAATAGAGTTTTAATCACAAAATGGTGCAATAGATGATTCAAGTTAAATAATTTTGAATCGATTATGCGCATTATTTTAAGAATAGGACATTTTTATATTATTAGAGATATTTGTTAGAAAAGGAAGCTTTACATAGATCTCTTAGTACTTGAAAAAAACTAAAGAAATAAAGTGATATATTAATGATTGGTGTCCACGTAGTTTCAAAAATATTCGTGACATTGAGATCATATTTTTGTCAAATTGCATTATACATATTTGACACATGGACTGTATATTCAAGTATTAAAACAAATGAAACAGATAAAAGAGCTAATTCCTAGAAAAGTACATGAAAAATTCGTCACGAAAAAGCACAATAAAATTTAATTGTGTCTGATATCTGGAAAAAAAAAATAAAGTTAAAATTTTAAAGTAAAATAAAGAACGTTATCGACGAGTTTCTTAAAATAACGCTCTTTTTTCAATAGCTTTTTATCACTATGGTAACTAAAAAAATTTTTGAAATCAAAGAAAAAATACATCAAAAACTAAATCAAAATTGTTCAAATGAATTGAGACTTAATATCTAAAATAGCCAGACAAGATTAAAACTGATCTAGCTAATGTTTTAAACTAAAGCTTTAAATTTACAACCTACTTAAAAATACTCATCAATCTAATGTCTTTTATTCGATTAAGAAAGTATTAATAAAAAAGCAATTACGAAATTAATTTTATTCTTAGCACAAATAAACTTGGACACATAATAAACTTATCTGTATCATCATTATTGAGAAAGAAATGATTTAGATAATAAAATAATTTCTATGAGAAAATTTGTTGACCAGTTGAAAATAAATCCTTGAACATTTTAGTAAAAAAATGTTTCTTTTTTTATTTTTCTAATTTCCTTTCTCTGACAAACAATCACATTTATTGAAATTCGAATATAAATTTGAGCAAGCAGTTTATATATGTGACGAAATCACTACAATGGGAGTGGGAATATCATGTGAAAATGGCCTGAGTCTTAACTTTGGGGAAATGTTAACAAGTTACGCAACAAATAAATTTGAGTCCAAAAAACAACAAAAGAACAATTTGAACAAATCTGCGAGTGAATCATCATTATATACAAAAGTATCAACGAAATCTGAGGATAAATTAAATAGTTATCAATTTAATTTAAAAAAACGGCAAAAAAATAAAGATTTAGATGAACATCAAGCAAGTCAGGTAATTTTTTATAATTTACCGAATAATGAATGCTTATTTATTGAGAAGCTCAATTGTGATATTTGTATTCAACAGTTTTTGGAGAGAGATGAGGGATACGGGTTGAAAGAGGCAGAAACACCAGCAAAACAGAAATTAGAGACTTTTAAAATTAACGAGCCTATCATTCATAATGCTAAAAAAGATGTAAATGAGAAAAATTTGGATCAAAAAAATTCAAACGAAAATAATTCGATCGAATCTTTGAAAAGCGATTCAATTACAACAGTGAAATCAATGAATTTAGATGCAAACTTGATTAAGTTGGACAATCAAAGCTTTACTTTTGTGAACGATATTAATGAAGAACTAAAAAATGCACCGAATAATAACGAAACAAAAAAATTGTATGACATTGAAGAAAATAAAAACGATCAGATCAATCAAACAAAAAATGAAAATGAATCAACAATGCAAATAATTAATAATTCGGATGAAAATAAGTTGGACAAAATTGCAAGTATAAAATCTTCAGTCAAAGTTCAAATGAATAGTTTGAATAAGTCGTTTTCTAATAAAAATTTTTTAAATAATGAAAAATCAAAAAGACCAGATTCTAAAACAAAAAAAAATCTAGAAATCAAAGAAGAAAATTTTGATTTACAAAAAAATGAAATTGGTGATAGTGATGATGAAGGCGATGTGACTAGTTTGGCAGAAAAACGGAAAATGTTGAAAGAGATGATTGAGATTGCAAAAAGAGAACAATTCAAATTTGAGAACTACTCAATTTCAAATACATACAATGAGAATAATAAATCGATCGCTGAAAATATTAGACCATACAGTGCAGATTATGTGCATAAATTGATTGGGAAAATGTCACCGAATCATTTTTCAAATGAACGGCATGCATTCGATATATCTAAAAATAAATTCATTATGTTTTCAAGTGAAAGCGATTTGACAAGATTTTATGGAAATTTGCTTGATAATGAATCAATATCGACAATAAGAACTGATTTATTAAACCTGGATTTTATAGAAAAAGAAGTCATAGAGCGAGATAAATTGGAGCACCTATCAGAAAATACCGATGAAGATCAAAGTTCACAAAATCAAATAAATAGTGAACAATCAAGACAAAAGAATAAATTTAAATTTAATTTGAAAATTGGTTTGGCTGATTCATCTCAAGTGAAATCAAGGAATCTAAAGCGAAGATTTATGAACAAAACAAAACCTAAAGATGATCTAAATAAACGATCATTAGTGAATAGTTGGTTGGCTAAAGAACAAAATTTTTTCAATAAAGAACTCAATGAACAATTAGTAAACCAAACATTTGGCCTTCAATTTAATTCAATAATAGATCAAATACAAAATTGTGATGAAGATTGCAATTTGTGTCGCTTAAGTGAAGAGCAATTAATGGAACTTGATAGCGATGTGTTGCAACTGATGTATGTTTTACAAACATTAGATAAATTGCTTTATGAAAAAGAATTACAATTACAAAAGTGGGCAGAAAATGCTGAAAAATCACTTTCACATTCAAATATTCAAGATAATAAACAAAAATTGTTACAAACTCGGGCAAGTCTAAAACGAAAAATGAATATGCTCAACAAACGCAGCTTACGGCTCGGTATTTCAATGTGTCAGATTGAAGAGGGTAAACAGCTTATCATTTACCAAGATGGGAAATCGACATACCATATAGAAATAGGAAACAGTGAGTTTTTTTTCTATTATTTAAACTTATTATGCCCGATTATTTGTCGTTCCTCAATATAAAATTAAATTCCCTTATAAACAAAATTTTGATTAAAGATTTAATTATTCATACCGTGCATAAGATCCAAATATAAAGAAAATTTATGAAATGCAAATCAAATTATAAATTTTTTACATCATAATTTATATAAAATCTGAATCAATAAAAATTTGTAATAAATGGCTATATATACACAAAATACCTAAAAAGTTCGAAATTTCACAAAATTTACAGAAAGAAACTTTTACGAAAAAAATAAGAATATTAGCATGAAATATAAAAATATAGTTCTTTCAAAAAAGAATCATTGAAAATCATTATTTTATATATCAATTTTGAATCTCAAATATATGATTCCGAAATCAATAATTTGAATTTTTTTCTTTGCATTTCATATAAAGTTCAATGCAAAGATATAATGAATTATATTTGTTCACCACCGTAGATTTTGAAGTATATTTCAATTCACAACATAATTATACAACTTTCTTGCCAATGAACTAAATAATTAGTATTATCTTGAATAATTTACTTAATTCTGTGGCGCAAAAATCACACTTGTCTTTTATAGGCAATAGTCAATATTATCGAAACACACATTTTCTCTTTCCGATCTAGAATACATTGAAAAAAAAAAAAATGATTTTTGAAGGCGTTAGTGTGAAGTTAATATATATTCTTATCAAAAGCAATTAATAAAAAAAAAATTCTTGAGTTATTATTTTCATATTTAATAATAAAAATCGATAAATTTTTGCCTTTGTTTTATGTAAATTATTATTCGAAAATTTTCTATCAGTTTTTTATTCCTAAATATTATTTTTTGCCTTTAGATATCTTGAAAAAGAAAAATTACGAGATGTTATCAAATTATATTTTTAGATGTGCTCAGATAAATAAATTTAAAAAATTTCAGATTAGAACAGAATTTTCGTATTTATTTTTATAAAATCACTCATCCATTCGAACATGACTCTTATGTAATCATATTTACAATAGACTTATAAGATAAGATAATCATCTTATTTTTTTGTATATCAATGGTTAAATTTTATATGACTTACGCAACATTGTAAAATAATTATAATTATTCACATTCAACAACTTTTAAAAAAAAAAAAATTTTTATTCAATAGCTATATCTGATAAAAAATTTTATTTCAAACTTTTCTTTATTTAAAGATAATCTAAATTTATTAAATTTATGAACAAAATTTTTGACTTAATTTCTAATTTATGGAAATATTCATAGAAAAGTAAAAATCTATTCAAATTTATAAATTAGAATTATTATTAATTTCGGATCAAAAAATGAAACGAAAAACAGAAAAATTTTTACTTTGATTTTAATTAAATATATATATATGATTAGTGATTATTATTAATTTTTTTTCTAAAATTTATTTTGTTTTTTCCTAAATAATCTTCTGCGTTTTTTGATGATTAAATTATTTTTGAGATACCTAGCCGATCTGCGACTAATTTGAGCAAATTTTTTTTTTTAGAGATTCTCGCGATAATTATTTGGTTTTTTAAATTTGAACAATTTTAGTTTAAAATTTATATTTTCTTAGATTTACTAGAAATATTTTTAAAAAATTAAACATCACATCTGAGTATATATAGTAGAATTCATATCTTTCATTAGAAAATTTTCTTGTAAATTATAGAAGTGAAAAGTTTTATATGAAGTTTTCGAATAAAAATTATTTCTATTTTAATTAATTTTCAGGTTCAGTCATAAATATAAGTAAATTTAATTTTTTTAGGATTGGATAATAGATAAGTTTATTATAAATTTGAATTTCGGAATTGTTCTCAATGCTCATAAGTCATTCGATAAAAATCACAAAAATTAAGATATAAGTATTGGCACAAAACTGTAGAATATTATGATTTTTTTGATTTCATAAAAATATTTTTGTTTTGTTTTTCAATCTATCTTGATTGTCATTTCGATTTAATAAAGCGATAAAATAAATATTCTTTGCAAATTAAACATTGCTTTCGAGTCTTTTATTCAGAATTTCGTCGAAGATGCAATAAATTCAAAAAAGAATTTTCTTAATTTTGATTTTTTTTTAAGAGAGTTCAAACTTATCAAAATAAACATTTTTAATTGAATTTATTCTTTTCGAATATCATTCGATTCGCTACTAAATTTTATTGATATTCTTTTCATTTACAAATAGCTAAATTGCTTTAAATTGCATTTTAAATTGCACCATCCTTTGTATCATACAATTGTTAATTATATAATATATTATATTTTTTCTGAAATAAATTGAAATTTTCTTTTTTTCATTTTTCGAAAACATTTTGTTTTTAACTGAAATCTCGATTTATTAAAATTTTTTTTACAGAAAATTATGATTTTTTGTCCATGTTCTCAGCAATTAAAGTATTGTAACAAAATTGAAAATAATTGCATTTTTGGTAGATTGTCTTGATTTGACAAAAAAATTTTTTTTATCTCATATTGTTGAATTTTAAATAGGATCAATGATTTGACATAGTTTATTGAAAAAATTCAAAACATATATTTCGAAATAGAGATTAAAATTTATTCACAATAGCTTATTGTGTTCACAGTTTTCTTATTAAATTAATTTCTATTATGCTTTAAATTTTATATTTTACAATACTTTTCATCAAAATCATTAAAATTAGAATAAAAAATTGATTCGAAAGAAAATATGAAAAAGAAAGATTATTACCAGAAAAACAAAAATTTTTAAAAAATTTATTGGAATGAAATTTTTTGACCGCTTTGTAATCATATT
This sequence comes from Acarapis woodi, assembly GCA_023170135.1. Classification (NCBI taxonomy): domain Eukaryota; kingdom Metazoa; phylum Arthropoda; class Arachnida; order Trombidiformes; family Tarsonemidae; genus Acarapis; species Acarapis woodi. Next base: position 5,839 of record BLXL01010828.1, read on the forward strand.
ATTTAAATTATAAATTAAATATATATCACAAATTGTAATCATTTTGCAGTGAATATTGAAAGATTTTATATTGAATTATATCTTTTTTTAGAATGAATCAAATTTCAATAAACAAAATTATAAAAGAAAAATTAAAGTAATTCAAACCATAATATTTTATCAAATCGCTTGTCTATTTTTAAGATGCAAACTTTATTTATGTATTTGAGTTACAAATATTTGATCAATTTAAAATAGTAAGTTTTTTTAAGAATCAATAATGATAATTCAAATACAATTTTACTTTTGTTGTTTAAGATTATTAAGAGTAGTCAAGCGTTTTATATTATGTATCCATTTGAAATGAAAGTTTTCGTTTGGATTTTTTCATTGACTGAGACGCCATCTTAGATTTACTGTTAAGATTTAGTTTGACCATTTTAGATTGTCTATTCTACTAAATTCTTCATTTTGGATAGTCCAGATCGAATCGAGTGTATTAAATAGTAAAAAATAAATCTTTTACTGTCTCTAAACATTTTGCAAGCATTACAATCTAACAATGAGAAACAAAAAATCTTGCAGATTGATATTTTTATTTGACAATCTGGCTCAATTCTTATTGGATGCTAATTACGAAAAATTTTTTTTGTCATTCATAGCGCAAAATATTTTAATGGGCAATTAATGAAATTTTTTTAATTTTAATGATTAATTATTTCGAAAAGAGTTTTTTTTTTTTTCTTTAAAATAACGGATGTATTAGTTTTTCTTTTACCGATTTCGAAAATTACAAAAAAAAATTTATATTTAAATTGATCTAGAAGATATATAATTTTTCTTGAAAAATTCGGTAATCTGATCTATAATAATTGAAATTTGTTAAGAAATCAAATTTTTATAAGCTGATCACGATTCTGGACAACTATATTAACTTTATATAATATTTTCGAGAATTTATTCATTGAATTCAATTTAATTTTTATTTCATTTTTATTATTTCGTTTTCGAATTTTTTTTACTGTTAATTGAAAATAATGTTTAAATGATCTGAAAATTAAAACTTAAATGCGACGCGATTCCAGAATTTTTTTCAATAAGTTTAGCTAAAAAATTTGCTCGCACAAGTTTGATTCGAATTTATAAATACTAAATTTCTATATTATATTCAAAAATATTCATTTAAAATTTTATCTCACTTGTCAGATCAACTTGAAAAATGCAATTTATTGTTTTTTCTTTCTTTAAATTTCTATTTGATCTTATATTAGTATCGTAAATTTTTTTTTATATAGACCGTTCTATACTGAATAGTACATATTTGATTTTTTTTCCGATGTCTGAAAATATTCCATTATTATTATTTTAAAATTTTTTTGTTTAATGAACTTACTATTTTCTATGTAAATTTTGAAAATTTAAAAAATGTAAGTAGAATAGCAGAATATTGATTAGATTTTAATTATTTAGCTCCGTATGGTCGAGCTATTTATTTGTTTTGCTTAGTGCATAAATTAATCTAATTTGCTTTATATTTACATAAAATAGAATGTTTACTAAGTAGTAGTTAAAAAGCAGTCTATAACTTTCTTATTGAAAAATATCTACTCGAAAATCATTTCTATTCTGGCATAACCATTTCATTAAAAAAATGCTTCTTGAGTATTTCAAAAATTTTAATAAATTTCTTCAATGTGATAAGAGTCAACATAGACGTCAAAATTCCTTGTCAATATGATTAGTTTTTATTCTGAATTTTTCTGAGAAATAATTTGAATTCTAATTTAAATTTGAATTCTAATTTAAATTTGAAATTCTTTTAAGTGCAAATAATTTTTGAATCATTGGATTTGACAAAATTTTGTAAGTATTTCAAGATAATTTTATTCTATCATTCATCTATTAAAAATATTGTACTTTTTCTTTTAAGAAGAAAAGTAATTATTAATCACATTTTTATTATCTATCGAAATATTTTTTTTTCCCAAACTTTATACAAATTATATACTTTTTATTATATAAAGCCATATTAGCAGATTGCTTAGAATATAATTAAAAATCTTCATATTATTTAGTTTTTCTTTCGAATAAAAAATATATTGATTAATTTTAACTATTTGAGAAAAAAAATTTTAAACACCATTCTTATTCAATTTTTTTTTTTTTTGAAAATTTGATGATTTCATGTTTTGTGTATTTAAAAAGACAATCACAGATATATATCTATAATTTTGAAAGAATAATTTCAATAAATATTTTGTTCAAAATAAATTTTCTGATGGAAATAAAATTCATTATTATAAATTTATCGTTAAGTTGAAAATGTTAGATATTTTTGAACAAATTTTAGTAAATAGTTGCTTCAATACTTGTCCGCCGATTCTCATAATCAATTTTTTTTTTAATCTAGACTAGATTTGAATAAATGTATTTTCTTACTTAAAACTATAATTATTGCAATTTCAAATCAATGAATAAATTTTTATTTTTATACTTTCAAAGGAAAAATAAGAAAACATGTAAAGTTCAAAGAGGCATTCATTATTTGTTATGTATTAGAATAGGTCATGATTATTGACCATATGTTCGCTAATCAAAACAAAAAATTATGTTTGCCCACATAAATAATATTTAACAACATATTTTCATTCAAATCATAATTTAGAAAATAACAAAATGTCTATAATTTTCAAATTAAAAATAAATTTTTGAAAAAAAAAAATTTATAAATCGAAATAAAATTTCTGATTCAAAATAAACTCCACTTTATCTGAAATTATATTTCTGTAAATTACATTTAATAACGTCAGCACTCTTTTATTAGTCCAAAAAATCCTTTGTTGTTTAACGAGAAAAATTAGAATCGAAATTTAAATAAAAAATCATTCTTTGTTCAATTTTTTATTGAATACTCGTCTGGCGATCAGTTTAATAAATTTCTTTTATTTTCAAATCGAAAATTAATTTTGTCATTTCCTATTTGTTGTTGCCTGTTTTTCAGCATAATTATCAATGTCTTAAGTAAGTAATATGTAAATCGAATTCATTTATAAGAATTAATCTGCATGTTAAAATTATTTTTCTTAAAATTAGAATCAAGAAAATAATGAAATCACATTCACATCTTTTTTTTGATGAAAAAAACAAATTAAAAGCTATTTACGAAAAGAGTAGATAAGAAATAGGAGATAAAAAGCGTATCGGATTTGAAAAAGAGAACAATATTAGCAAAAGTTTTTTGATAAAAACTTACAATTAACAAAAAGTCTAAAACTAATTTTCAAAGAACAATCAGAAATGAGCTGGCGAATTTTGAATGCTTTTTCGATAAATTAGAAAATAGTTCGATAGTCAAAAGACATTGAAGATCTAATAAATATAAAGGAAACGAGAACGAAAGATTTCAAAGAATCAAAAGGTGATCTTTATAATCAATCATAATCTTTTATTTTTGATATTTTTAGTGTTTTTTTTTCGAATTTCTCTCACTTTTTTCTCGCTTCCTTTTTAAAAGATAAGTTAAGAATTTAGAGAATTTCATTTTTGAGTTTCTTGATAATTTTGAAGTAACTAAATATAATTTGAAATTTTTTCGAGCTTGATTTATTACTATAAATTGACGAATAAAAACAATAACTTAAGACATAAAATAGTAACCTATGATTCGAGATTTATTGTAATTTTATATAATAAAATAATAAAAATTTTATTTTAATTTTTTTTTTCGCATTTTTTTTGAAAGTCTATGCTTTTTTTTTCCATTTAAAAAAAAAATTATATGATTTTGACCGTCTTTTATCGGCTATTAGATAAATAAATTATAAATAGTGAAAACAAAATAGTTGCGAAATTAACAAGAAACAGTAAATTATTAATTTTAATAATTTCGCACAGTTTGCGTGCATACATTAATTGATAGATTTTTTAAAATTTTTCTGCAAATAATTTTGATAGTCACATATTTATGCGAAAATTTATTATTAAATATTATGATTCGAGGTATATTTTTATGTTTACATTTAAAATCCAAGAATTAAAATTTGGTGACATAAAAATTTGCCTTATTTTTGATTTTTTGCATCGATTATCAAATTTTGATTCATATCTCAAACTATAAAATACAAATTTTTTTTATCTTAAAATTGCAATGCATACTGATGATAAATTCTTGATTCACAAAACTTTAAAATTATACAATAAATTTTTTTTCAGTATTACAGTATTATAAATTAGGTTCGGAAATATTCATCAATATATAAAGAATATTTATAAAAATTTACGATTGTGCATTGCCTAAACTTTAGATATGATTTTATGAAAAATTTTCGCAATAATTCAATTGCTTCCTGTTAAAGACAGAGATTTTTAAACTCTGAAATTATTTTACTTTTATTTGAATTTTAAAATCTCAAATAAATATTTTATTAAATTTTCATAAATTCACTTTTTATATAAATTAAATGACACAATATAAAATCTATCAAATTTCTTCATTGTTTATTTTTCATTGAACGAGCAAATTATTCAGAAATCTCTAATAGCATACTGTTTAATTTCAGACCAAATAATTAGATAAAAATGTTTAAATCATTAGAATTAATATTTGATGTCTCACTTCCGTTTTATCTTAATCAAACGATGAGTTTAAACAATAAATTCGAAGAAATTAATTTAAACCATATATAAGATGTTCAATTAAAGGATTATTAAGATAGAATAAAAAAAAAACTGAATTTCTTAATTTCAAATTTTAAAATTATTGATTAAAATCATCATTATCATTGACAAAATTTAATAAATATTTTATCTTCGCTCAGATTTTATTTATGCGTTTTTTTCAAAAAACGCAAAGAAGACACGACCTAGTTAATTCTAATTTCATTTCATTTGAAAGCGACTAAATTTATGATTTAAATTTTTAATTGAAGAAAATACAAAAAAAACTTTTTTTTATTGTTAAAAATTTGACATGATTAAATGAACCGGATTAAATATCTTTTTTTCTAGGTAAAAAAAAAGACAAGAAATTCAATAATTTAGTTGTTGTGCTCATAAAGTATCACATTTTAAATTTACAAACCTGTAATTTAATTTTTGTAAACGAAAATTTTAAATTTGAGTCAAAATTTATAATATGTTTTAATGTAATATTCATAAATTAATCGGATTTACATTATTTTTTCTAGTTTATAAAAATGAAAATTTGAATTTAGGGATACTGTAAAATGAGATTTATTCAATAAAACGCTAAAAACAAAACTTTTTAAACTGTGATCATGACTCGGTATTTATAGTTTGACATGAAGCGATTAATACCCACCTTTTAATTGAAACTTCAAGAAAAATGTCTAAATTAAGATAAGAATTATTCAATCTTAAGTACGGTTTGTTTTAATGCCATAGAGAGAAGAATATTTTTAGTATTTTAGCAATGCAAGTTAAAATAATTTTGATATAATTAATTTTTATTCGATTGATTAATTTTTTTTTTGTGTATCTATTATTAATATTTGTAATTAAAATTATCGGTATAAATTTTTATAAGATTACAATGTGGTAATCATCTAAATGTGTGATCTTATGAACAGAAAAAATTTCTTGTATAATTTGTTTATTTTGATATTAAATAATTGTCATAAAATATTCAATTATCGTTAGTTTTGTTTAGAAAAAAAAATTTTTAACTTTCACAATATTAGCAAAAAAATCTTGTATTTTTATGAATTTGAAAAATGTGTAACCAAAATTGAAAGCGAATTATGATGATTGATATATCTCATTTTCAAAATGTTTCTTCACATAAGTGACGAAAAGATTAAAAATCATATTTATTCATTTTTTGAACAATTTATAAAATAATTCAATTAAATGATGCAATTTTACAATATAAATTAAAAAAATTATTTGAAAAAGAGCAAATCTTGAATATATAATAAAAAGAGCGTTCATAAATTTGAACTTTTTAGAAAATATTTCTCATAAAATTGTTGTGTTGTAAAATTCAGTAATTTAAATTTTTAAGTAATAAATTCTGGTGTTTTATTCAATAAATTGAATAAAATATGTTTGATTTTTTAAAATCGTTTGTTCTTTTTAAAAAATTTTTGCTACCACACATGAATTGATATTTGTGAAATGTGATGACGAATTTTAAAGATTGTTTATATATAATAACAGCTATATTATAAGAAAAATTACCTGGAAAAAAAAAACATATATTGAGTATGGTCATCATTCATTATATTTAGAAAACTGATAAAAATATTGTGAAATACTAAAAAATCAATCAGATCAATCGCTCAAAATAGCAAATCTACTTTGTTTCCTGTTTACTTTTTTATATTTTGCTTTTTTAAACTTACCTATCGCATTAACATTTAAAAATTTATGATATAATTTTATCTTCATTCGATAAGCGATTACAACCATTTGCACACTTCTATATATTTCGTGATACTTATTTCGTTTAAATGAAAAGTGAAATGAAGAATACGGCGCAAAATCATTAAATTTCGATATAATGCAATGTCAAAAAAAAAGTGAATTCAACATATTGACCCATATATAGTAGTATTTTATATTAGATATATTTTTAAAATTTTGATATTTTCTGTGCAGAGTGTTGTTTTGTTTTACAAATTTCTTATATATTATATAGTTTTCTGGACATTAGCCGAACCTTTTTTTCTTCTGTTGCTTATTTTCTTTTGCTTTCTCGTTTTAAATAGACTATCGATGCGCGCTACCTATTCAGCATCTCAATCCGATCGAAAAAAAAATTCCAATGCATATGTTTAGTTTCAATCTCATTGTTGTCATATGTGTTATTATTTTACGCTTCTTTTTGTTAAATTCAGATAAAGTAGCAACATGCAGCTGATTAAATCAATCACTTATCGAATCACGTGCTTTTTTTTCTATAGATTTTCACTGTTCGATAAGATATAATTAGTGAAATTTCAAAATATAATATTTCGGTCACGTGATTTTGCATGTTATATCTCAGACGATCATTAAATTTCTGAAAGTTCAAATCACAGATTTGTTTTAATTTATTAAATANNNTTTTTCTTGTTTTTTTTTTTTTTTTTTTTTTGTGCTATTATTGTTGCTTTTCGTTTTTGCCATTTCAAATTAGCAAATTTTAAGTCAAAAAAATTAGCGAAAATTTTTTAACGTGAAACGATTCTCGTTTTTGAATATTTAGTTGTAAAGACTCTCATAAGTTTTATAGAATATATATAATTTGAATAATAAACTATCACTTATTTTTCTGTTAAAAATCTCAAGTTTTTTTTCTTCGAAAACGAACTTATTAAACTATTTTTGAGTTTTCGAGAAACCCATTTTTTTCACTAATTTCAATTCTTTTCATTTACCTAATTCGAATCTTCAAAACTATAGCAGATGCTTGTCAATGCATTTTATTTATCTCACGAAGCGAATTGAAAATATATGTATGTGACATACAAGTATCAAAAAAAGCCACTTTAAATAAAACTAACAAAATCACCTAAAAGTAATGAAGAAAAGAAAAGCAAATGAGTGTCACTAATTTAAATTAAATATAGTAATAGTCATTTATATGTTTATTTTTTTCTTAGTACAATTTATATTAGTGTTTTATTAATAATAAACTTGTTTTTAACACACACAATGATCATTGGTGTTAAGTAAAATTAGGGATACACTTTTGAGTTGACAAAAAATGTTTATTAGCTTCATTTTGAAAGTATTTTGAAAAAAAAAAACCATATTTTCACGAGCCGAAAGCAAGTGATTTTCGTAAGTTAGAAAATATATAATGATAGAATAATATATGTATTAATGATAAATTAGATTAGTTTTAATCAAATAACAAATTGAAGAAACATTTCATTTTACTTGGGTAGTAAAACTTCATTATAAAACTTCATCTTGTATATAATATTTTTTTAAAAAGTGTTTTTGTCGGGATAAACATATAAAATAAATATAATTGAAATCGAAAAAAAAAATAAAACTATTTAATACTTAAAAGCAGAAAAAATTTGACCGGAAGGCCTGATTTCCATCACAAACTATTTTTTTTCTTTTAATCATTTTATTAATTCTAACTGTATTTCATTAAAATGTTGACATTTGAGCGCTTCTACACTCATTAGCCATCAAATATAATCATTTTTAAACTATCAATATGTTTTCTATTATTTATAATCATTACTTTTAAACATTTGTTTTCTCGCGCCTTTTTACAATGCCTTGTTGAATAATTTTAGTATACTTTAAAGAAAATTGTCTTGCATTTATTTTATGTATTGCTTATGTATATTTATATGTACACTTTTAGTTTACATGCACTGTAAATCTTTATTGATAAATTTTTAGAGCTTAGATCAAATAACCAATCTCAATAAGAACACACGATATATTATATATAAAATTTGAACGAAAATTTTTATAAAAATTTGAGAAAAAATCTATAAAGTAAATTTTTTATAAAAATATATTTTCAAAATGGAATGAACAGTAATATAGATATGTGCTCAAATTATTTACAGTCATATAATCACACTGATTTGCGACTGAAGCAGTTAATTGTACTGTTAATAATATTCATTATATAATTTCAAATACTGAAAGGCTAGTGAGTCTAAATTTTGGACTTTCTAAATTTCAAATTTAGGATTATGGTTATGTTCTTTTTTCTTGTTTATGTGAGTGCGTATAAATTTTCTGCTTTTTTACAACACAAGCATCTAAATTACTTTTTTTCATTTCTCTAGTTTGCAAGCATGAAAAAAATTCTTGATTTATGCTGTCTTTCGCAAGCAAACCTACACATATTCTTTGTGATATTAAATTGCAAATATAGGTGAACTTTTTTTTGTAATTGAATTTTCAAATTTTAAACCTAAGACTTCCTGAAAGAATTTTGTGACTGAAATCAAGAAATATTTTTTATACTATTTGTTTTGTCCGCCATAAATTGACAATTTACTTTGTTGTGTGGATAGCATTATTATTATTATTATTATCATTGAAATAGAATGTCATAGAATGTAGAATATCTTACAAACAAAATAATATAAAAAACATTATTATTCTAAATTTTTATTAAATGCGAACCTTTCTCAAAGGTGTGTTGAATAGTATTCAAATTAAATGATATTTCCGTTCACGAAATCTTTTTATATAAATAAATAATCATACAATTATTCACAATTCTATTATTTGAAAATTAGACTCTAATGAACTTTTTTTATTGTGTAAAATTATTGTACTGTGTTCTAAAGTGCAAAAATTTTGATAAGAAGCACAAATACTTCTCATTTACGATTCAATTATAGGCTGAAAACATTTCAAATATTTTTTTTGCTGTAAATCAATTTTGTTGGTTTGGTTTTATATTTACGAATAAATTTAGTTGAATTTGAGTGAATTAACGGTAAATAAGTTTTTTCGATACATCAGATTTAATAGACCGATTTGTTTGTTTTGTTTTTTTTTCTAAATTTTGATTAAAATATTATTGATCATATTTTATTATTGTTCAAATTTAATTCTGTTACGAATTATACATAAATGAGCGCACAAATTGAAAGCAGAAAAAAAATCAACTACGTTCGTTTAATCATTTATACAAAAAAAAAATTCTTTAAATAAAAAAAACACCTTTTTTTTCTTAAAGCTCACTCTTTTGAACAGACCAATAAACAAAATTTTTTTTCAGCCTTTTTTTATTAAATTCACGATTTAACGAATCCAATGCTTGACTGTTAATTTTTTTTTTTTTTTTTTGTATTTAAGAAATTGATTTCTGGCTTTTTGTTATTTAGCTTGTTTTTTATATTTTTACCTGGACAAATTTCTCTTTCTTTGGCAACTAAAAAATTTTTTTATATAAATTTTATTTATATAATTTCATTCCAGAGAAGAGTTTATCGGTCATAAAAGAGATTTTTCAAAACACGTCATATTTTATAGTTTAATTTTGAAAATCATTTTGGAAAAACAAAAATCCGTGATATATTACATTTTCAATTTATTTTTACTATGGTTACCATATTATTGTTTACATAATCAAAAATTAATAAAATTAACAACAAAATTTGAAAATTTAAAACGCCTTTATTCTATGCTTGAACCAATTCAAATCACTTTTCAATTTGAATTTTGTTTAAGAGTTAATTCAATCCATATCATTTTTATTTAAGCATTTTAATTAACTTTTACTATATTTCATAATTTATAATCAAAAATATATTTTTATCATCTTTTTTTTCATCATTTAATTGACGTTTTATATGTTGTTTAATTAAAAAAAAAATTGAATTTATGTTTAGTTATTAAATAAAAAAATGTCTGAAATCGGAAATTTTTTTTTTTCATCTTTTTGAAAATTAAAAAATATAATAGTTTAGGTAACTATTCTAAATAAATTTAACACCGAGGAATCGACATTAAATAGAGTTTGTCTTAATCTATTTTTTGTAGCGCTTGTTTTTGATTTGCTGGCAATGTGTCACAGTCAAGTGCAAAAAAACTTTATAGAAAGAGCGGAAATTAAACTGGTCAAGTGAAGATCACATAAAAAACATTAGCTGGTCAACAAGGATATACAAACAAAAAAATAAAAATAAAAAAACAAAACAAAACAGAACAACACAAAACAAAACAAAACAAAACAAAACGAAACAAAACAAAACAAAGCTGAAGACAAACTAAAATGCTGGTATTGTTTAAGTTTCCGGTGTTTACCTTCTTAATGTTACTGATTTTATTTTATGTTTTTATCTTTCTTTTTTATTTTTAGTTTTTAAAAATCTTTTTTTCTACAAAACAGAGAATAGTTTTTTGTAAGAAAGATCTTAGTTCATAAGAGCATTTGAGTTCTTTAGCACAATACCATCATTGACTTGGCTAACTTACAGTTACATGCACGTGTAAACAGATAAAAAGTTGTTCAAGATTATTAATCTTTGTTTTTATATTAATAATACTTTTTAATGGAAAACTTGTTCTGTAAACATTCTTTTTATTATTATAATTAGTATATTGTAACTCATTGAATGATTGGTAACATCCTAACTAAAAAAAATTCTTAAATAATTTTATAATGATTTTTTTTTAATTTTGCCGAAAAATTTTTGCTACTGTATGAGGATAGATAAAATTTGATGCTTTAAATTATAAAATTTTAATGGAAAAAAATAAGTTTTGGTATTAGTAATAGTTAATAATAATTTCGCCTTTTAGCAGTGCTGTTCACATAAAAAATATGTACATATTTGGATAAATAAATTTAAGGGTTTCAGGCATTATAACCTCAATTTACATATATATTTCGTTTTTGTATAGAAAATGACTATTTTCACATCGTAGCATCCAAACACTTTTATTTAGACAAGAAAAAATAGAGAAAATTATTTGAAAATTCGGTTTAAGCATCAAAAACTAAAATGAAACGAGTTAGAAGTTGATGATAATTTTAGTGCTTCAAGCAACAAGAATGAATTTGCATGAAAATGAAATTCGCGAAAAATAATATGTATCGTAAAGAAAAGATTAAAATTGAAAAAAAACAGCTTGTTTTATTTTGAAGTTTTAAGGTTAGATCACCAGAAGATATTCAAAAAAAAAAAGAAAAAAAGAAAGACCAAATTATACAGTCAATTGAATTGATTTTGAAAAGTTAAGACTATGTGTACACTAGCGCATCTCTATTTTTTATTTTTTAAAAAATTGGTGTATATAAGATTTCATGTGAAAATAATTTCTTTGTCTACAAAAAAATATTAAGTTGTATATCAAAAAGTACATTTTTATCAAAAATTTTTAATTTGAAAAGATGCGATTCAACATTTTCTGCTTAATATTTTTTTAATTGCAAAATTTTAATTAATTTTATTTTTTATTCGATTTTATAATTTTAAATTTAGTGCTAATCTTCAAGATAAAATTTAGAATAAAAAATTTTTAGATCAGGTTCTAATTTCCGACGATATTTCATCGCTTTTTTCGGACAAAATAGTTTATTTTAATAAAAATATGTAGAATTATTATCTAGAGTTCATAGATCAATTTTTCTATAAACAAGCGTTGCAAGTTAATTTTGTTTAAACCTGACTAAATAATAAACAGTTTCGTAAAATTTTTTGGCATGATAAATATAGCATAAATTTTTTTTTTCTAATAATCAAGAAAAAGGTTTATAATTAAAATGCAATCATTTAATTGACTCATAAAAGATGTTGATGCTATTTTCATTATATTAGGCGATGTCAATTTAAATTCAAAATAAAATAAATTGATAAAAAATAAAATTATGCATAGTAAATTAGATGATATCATTGAAATTTAACGATTTAATTTAACTCGTTTCAAATTTCGTTTGTTTGTCTTTTTTAGTTTTTTTTCAAATCGTGAAATTTCATTCAATTTAAGCAAATTAAATTATATATTTCTGTTTTCAATTTTCACTTACATTAAATTTTCGCTAGTAGTTTGTAAGATTACAATTTTTTGAATGATTTACCATTGCTACACGTGATCTCATTCTTTAACTGAATGAATTTATATATTGAAATCCTTAAATGCTAAAGTATTCGATTTTCAATTATATAAGTTTTGTGAATTAAACCATTGAAATAATATTTCATTTACGTTTTAGTGCACCTTTTTTAAGTATAAAATTATAAATTTTTTAAAATAATAATTTCAAATGTATCTACAGTACTCATTATCTAATTAATGCTATTCATTGATACATGTTTCTTATTTAATCTAATTTGATGAATTTAATAATATTGCCTTAACTATTGTGAATGAATTCAGAATATTTTGGAAAATTGTGATAAAAATTTTTTTTTAAATTACTTACATAAAGATACAAGGTTACTGGTGAATATTTTTTTGATGTATTTAAATTGTCTTGTGGATCAAGTTTTGTATTAGTTGAAATACTTATTTAAAAGACAAAACGAATAAAATAATGAAGTTTTTTTGCGAATCATTTTATATATAGAAATTGTTATCGACCATCAATAGTAAAAATTAAAAAAGTGAATCACATTTTCAGGAAATTTTTGTAAATGGGCGTCAATGCTTTTATTGTTCATTTTTCTTAAGTATATTAACTGTTTAAAATTGTTTGATGATGTTCAAGTGTATATAAGTCATTATCTCTTTTTGTCACTTTTATTTTAGCTAGCTAAAAGTATTCCTTGAACAAATAGTTTCAGATTTCTTTGCAAAAAAAGCAAAGCAAAAACCGCCCAAAATCAATTTCAATTTTTTAAATTAAATACTACTAATTAGAAGTTATTTTTTTTCTTTTCCGTCAATGAATCGATTATTGTCGTTTTTTATTGGCCTCAAAATCATCGATGTCTTTGTAAATTATTGTAAAAGTGTGAAGTTTGATTTTTTTTCTTTTTTTATTTAATACAATTCACTTTGTTTAAAAATAATTAAAAAAAAAAATGAAAAAATTTTTGCAAAACAACTGTGTGTTCTGTTTCAAGCTTATTTTTTTTTTAAATCTAATTAATTTACTTCATAGCTTTCCCTAATTCTGAATGATTAAATTTAAAAACCGGAAATCGGACCTAATCTCCCTATCCACAGATTTTTTTTTCAATTTCGACGTAAATACTTTTCCTTTTTTTTATAAATTTTAGTATTTAATTTTCTATGCACAGTCTATAATTTATATTCAGTATTTGCTGCGCAATGTAGTTTAAATCCAGACATATTCGAATTTCTACTTTTAAACTTCCTTTCGAAAGACTTATTCGTATTTGATAAATTGAACAAATCTCTGTCAGTTTTACATTTCAGAAAGGTAATTCTTTTTTATTTAGATGGAATATAAGAAAAGAATAAAACTAATAAATAAAATTGCATGAAGAGAACAAGCTGATTGTTGGGATTCAATGACCATTTGTAAATGTTTGCTTTTTGATTTATAAATGCATCATGCTTTACAATATAAATTATGCTCTCTAAATTCACGTTTTTCTTTTGCTATTCGATTCTTTTAAAGAAAGCAAATAAATAAATTCTATAAATAGCATTGATAGCCGTTTAGAATTATTTTTGTGATTTATAATAATATTTTTTCAAATTTCATTTTTCATGAATATTTTTTTTAATTTCGATCTGTAGATGCAAATTTTTCACTATCAATAAATTTTAATGTTTAAATACCTAACTGCAGAGAATTTAAAAAACATTCACTATTTTTTAGAATTTCAAGAAATTGTAGGCGTTTTGATCAATTCCATCTCATTCGTACAAATATGAGTTATATATAGGGATGAAACTAATAGGAATTAAAAAGCCAGCTGGCAAAATATTTAATGAATTAAATTTAATTCAACTATTTCTATTAAATAAAATTAATAGGTTAATTATTAATTTCAATGTGATTAAATTTAATTATAATTTTAAAATAAGAAATTCTTTATCTGTTCAATATAAACTTTGATGGTCCGAAAAACCACAATTATTTTTCTTGCAGAAAATTTTCTTTTTGTTATTATATTTTTTAAATGAAAAATTTTTATTGAATACAGACAAGATCAATGTACTTGATTTATATTATGGTCATTTCTCGCTTTTCCTCTTTTTGCTTTTGAAAATCGAAAAATTAAAATAAGAAAGTTATTACGAGAAATAATTTTCGATTTTGCTTTTGCGGAAAAATCGCACTTTTTATTTATCTGTTTGCTAAGTGGACGCTGTCTCCAACAAGCTTACTATTGTCGAATATTAATATATAATTTATTGATTTGTGAAATGGAGCAAATCAAAACCGGAAGATTTGAGGAAAAAAAATAAAAAACTGAACTTTAACACACAGAATAAGAAAACAATGTTTTTAAAAAATATTTAATCAAATAAATGGACAAAATTTGTAACGAGTATTGAAATTTTGGCAAAAGTGTAAATAACATTAATTTTCATGCTTATATAGTCAAATTGTATCTAAATTTATATTATAAAACTATATCGCTTGTTAAAAAATTTATCTTTACCTATTTAACATCAAAGCTTTTTCAGATAAGTAAAGCTTATTTTTTTTAAAATTTGTGCAATGAAATTTTCCAATTTATAATGTTAAAATTACTATTATTTGTCAAACTTTATTTATTTATTTATTTATTTATTTATTTATTTATTTATTTATTTATTTATTTATTTATTTATTTATTTATTTATTTATTTATTTATTTATTTATTTATTTATTTATTTATTTATTTATTTATTTATTTATTTATTTATTTATTTA
>BLXL01010829.1:0-15724 GCA_023170135.1 Acarapis woodi
TGATGCTTTTAGTCAGTTCATTAGAAATCTGTGAAAAATAGAAAAAAAAATTTTAAATGAAACTTTAATTTTTATAAAATGTGACAAAATTATTATTTTTGAACAGTATGAATAATTAAAAAATTCAAAAGATGATTTTTAAAACTTTGCGTTCTTAAAAAAATTATTCGGATCCGTGAAATTCAAAGTATCAATAATTATCTATCCACTAATAATTTGCATCAATTTATGAAAAAAATATTCAATGGAAATTCTATTAGTATTATAATATGTACAAAATCAATTTATTAAACATCTGCTTCGCTGACTTTTAATAATGGATTTTAAGTAAATATTCAAGTTGGTCGATTCAAATTATCTAAAAACAGTTTCATTAAAGTATGTTAAGTTATCAAATGCATGAAAGCAAATAGTTAATAATGAAGTGTAAGATGCGCAAAATTTTACATTGTTGCCATTCGCCGTTTGAATTTGTGACAAAAAAAAACTATTTTTTGCACCAAAAAAATTTGGAATATGAGTTTTATAAAACATTGATTGAAATTTCAAAAAATTGAAAATGCTTAGAGTTTTTAAAATTGATTATAGCTAATGAAGTCGAAACATAAAATAAAAAAGATGATTTTGTAAACATCAATGTATAAAATGGTGAAATTGACCGAGCTTTAATTTCAATAAATATTTTACTCCAAAAAAAAAATAGAATGAAATATTATCTTAAAAATTAAAAAATCTGATGAGATTTTTTTACAAACACTATGTATGTGTTCAATAAATTTTTTAAAAAATTCGATAATAAAATTTTTAATTTACAAATACTTTTTGTCATATTATCAAAACTAGCTATTAATGGTCAATATAAATAATAATTTCAATTGAAAATAGCTGATCATTAATATAAATAAGAAATATATTTTTTTCTGAAATATAAATTAAATATAATGAAAATTGCATATTAAACTATAATTGCAACAAAGTAATAAATTGAAGCGATTAAATAGTTTCAACTTTCTTAATGCTCTGAAAAAAACTATAATTTCATTTAATTTGATCCTGTCTAGCTTGACTAAAAATTTTACAAATTAACATTCATTTTTTTATTGATACAATTTTGAAACTTTTGTTATGAGAGGAAAATTGACACTTTAAATTAGATCAATAATGATTAGTGCCGATGTTGTATGAAGATAAAGATTTTTCTTAAATCATAATTATAGAAGCCAATGACCGGTATGAATTATTAATTTCGAACATAAAATTGATATGAATTTTAGGTTGCTAATGATTTCAATAAAAAAAAATTCTAAAAATTAATTTTTTAAAAAATATTTTGATTAATTTCTTCTCGAATTTTTTTGAAGGATTTGAAAAAGAAAAAAAATTTAAATAGTGATTTGAAAATTTTTGCTTATAAATAATTCTCATCAAAATACTCAATTCTTTTAAGATTAATTTCTTATTTTAAGACTTTCAATACTATTCGGTCAAGAAATAAAAAACGGTTTCTTCATTTTGAAAAAAAAATAAAAATTCAAAGCAAAAAGTAAAAAAATAATTTCATTTTATGTAAAATTTGCAGAAAAATTTCCATTGCAGAAAATATAAGAGAAAAAATTAAAAATTTAATACTTTTATAGACAATTATTTTTTGGTTTATGATACTTTACGGATAATTGATGGCACTATAGAATAATAGTTATAGTGCTTCTATTGATATGTATCATTGGCATCATGTCACCTAAATTTTACTGTCATCGACATTCTGAATTACGATAATATCATACTTTGATAATCGGCATAGAAATATTTGACTGGAGATTCTCTGAGATAAAAAAAATTTCAGAGCCAAAAATTGAAGAAAATTAAAAAATGCACAATGCCAGATTTTTAAAAATTTAAATTGTATGACTTCCATATAAAATATGGTGCTAGCTTAGTGATATTGCTAAAAAAATCAACTGAATGTATCAAAAACAAGTTTTAGAGAACTAAAACTAATCTAAATTAGAATTGCAAAATATAAATTTTCGAAAATAAAAGCAATATTTTCTCGAATCGAATCATAAAAAACACACAAAGTAAAATTTTTTTGGGTGAAAAATGATAAAAAATGTCAACTCATATCGCATCATTTACACTACTATTTTAAATTGGGTGAAATTACAAAACCAGCATGCAATTAAACTTATCAGTTTTTTCTTATATCAATAAAAAGATTGTAAATTTTTTTTGGCGAAGTTGATTTTTTTTTGAGTCATAATATTCTGATATTTTTTATAAAGAATCTAACTAGAAGGCATCACTAATGGAATTATCTTTGTATAATAAACCTATTATCAATATATTTTTGAAATAAGAAAATTTTTTCTTTTTTTATTTCGAACCTTATTATCAATCAAAATTAATATGCACTTAGTTTCAATAATTGAATTTTTTAATTATTCATACTGTTCAAAAATAATAATTTTGTCACATTTTATAAAAATTAAAGTTTCATTTAAAATTTTTTTTTCTATTTTTCACAGATTTCTAATGAACTGACTAAAAGCATCATTGTAGTAATGTCACAGTAAAATTTTTTAATGAGAATTTTTATATCACTATCATAGTACTCATTTTAATTGTGAAATTCTAATTCACCTTAAGGCTAAAATAATGTTCGGAGTTAAAATTTTTGTAACAGGGAGTAGGTAAATTTGGTAGATTTTTTATTTTTTTAGGGTAAAAATTAACCAATAAACTTGTGAAAAATTTAATAAAATATTATTTTAAATTAAAAAGACCTATTTTTTTTTCATTGATTATCTTTTCTTTTTAAGATGATTTAATTTTTATAAATCTTTGGTAAAAAAATATATTATCTAGCTTTGGGGAATAATTAATTATGTATTTCTTATTCGCGCAATGAAAGGAAAAATGACAAGAGATGAAAAGGAATTGAATGAGTAAAATATTCGAGTAAAAATTTTGTGTATTATGTATAAAAAAATACGATGTAATGATATTGAGAAGCTTGAAATATAAAATTCATATTGATTAATCATATCTTGTTTCAGATTAATTTTTAGATTTTCATTTCAAAGATTTATTAAAAACACTATTAAATCTAGTACTTGTCAGTTTCATTTTTCAAGTTATATTTAAAAATTAACCTTAATAATATTTTTTTATGGGTTCGAAATTCTATTTAAATACACATATAATTTTTCAAAATACATTTTATTATGATTTTTCCGAATTTTTTACATTGAAAATACTCATTTCAAATAAATTTTCTTCTTTTGAATTTTCAATTTAAATACTCTAAATTAATATCTATGTAAATTTCAAGAGTTTTTTTCATTCTAACAATCTATGACTTGATCAGATTTGAAAAAAAATTTTGATTCGATCTCTATATATATATATTTTTTAGATGACGAGTCAGATTTCTTCTGTCAATCGATTGAGCTCTTTTAAGTCATCACATAAATTTTTAAGTAAAATTAATGCTCAAGTTAATCAAATTTTATTTTTCTTTACAAATCAAAAAATTTATAAAAAATATGTTAATCGAATATCAATTTTGTTGCCTTTAGCTTATTTATGAAAAAATTTCTTCTATCAAAATTTATCTATTCTTTGATCTGAAGAGGTGAAAGATTATTGATATTTTTTCTAAGAACTAGATGAGCTAATAATTTGCTTCGATGGGCCAAAATTTTTCTAAATGAAATAATTTGATCGGAACACTTCCTTATTTTCGTCGCAGACAAAAATTGAATTTGGTTTTTCTATAGCGTTTAAATTTCAATTACCGCAAATTAAAATTTTCTTAAATTACACAAGTATTCACATAATTTTGAGATTTAGATTATTTGCACCCGTGGAGTTTGTTTAAAAAGAATTCACTTTATAAAATAGTCGCAAGAATTTTTGCTTATGTCTTCAATTTAATCAATTTAAAGCTAATTTGATTTAGCCTGTCAAAAAAATGGATAAAATAGATTTGAATAAAATTCTAAAATCTAAATAAAAATTACAATTTTTTATTTGTTGTCACACTGTGATTGTTGTGAATTTTTTGAAAAAAAGACGATTTAAAAATATTTCGATAGATTAAAAAAAGTAAAAATTTCTTGTATCTTTTTAATTATAATATTGTATTATCATTATAATTATTAGTTTTATGTGAATTTTCAGACTTCATGCCACTTCATTACTATTCATCATAAAATAAAATTTTAGTTGTAACAAATATTGAATTCGTAAACACCAGAAAAAATTATTTTTTGTGAAAATATTTTTTTAATTCAAATCAGTGCTTTAGGTAATCTTAAAGATAAAAACGTATTTTTAGAAAATTTTCATATTTTTTAGAGAAACATTTTCAAGAAAATTAATTATTTATAATTTTCTTCTGAGTTTTCTGTTTCGAGATAAGTTTCATCATTCAATTTGTTCGCATAAGTAATTTTTATATGTTCATAGTACATTTAGCTTGAAGTTTTCAAGCAAAGTAATATAAGTTTTATATAGGATATATTTCGTTTAATAATATATTTTACATACATGTTATTTAGGACACTTTACAGGGGTTTTTTACTTTCTAAGTAGCCGATTATCTTAAAAATAATTAACCAGTATCTTCAACTTATTATGTTCAGTTCGAAATAAGAAAATTATTTAAATTACAGCTTTTTCATTTTGCATTTACAAACTATTTTTCTAATTTGGACTTAAATAAGAAAATACCCGAGAAATTTTAAAACCTTCAATAGTCTACAATGATTATCATTGAACGCAACAGAATTTTCGTAACATACGTTTCTTTGGAACATGGTAAAATAAAAAGTCAAACACAAACATAAATATATTTTTCAATTAAATAAAATATGGTTGGAAGTTGGAATTTCGAACAAGCGAAAAATTTTACTTTCAAATAAATTTTAAACTTTTTTCATTGTACTATATTTTAATAATAAATGCAATTTAAAAGAAAAGTAAAAAGATGTAAAACTACAACTAATGGCGCACAAATCTTTGCAACACATTTAAAGATATCCATAAACGTTCATAAATAATTAAAAAAAAAAATAATTCAAAGAAAGTTAATGAGCTAAATGGACACATAATCGAATGATCAGTAAATAGTTAAGATTTCCCCTTTGATTTATCGAATTGCAATTTTATTTATATAAAAGCAAAATAAAATTAAAATGCTTTCTAAATTTTTATTTGAATTTTGATATTTTTCAAGCATAATTACATAATACTTTTTGTGGTTGAAAATTTTCATAGTTACATTATTCAGTGAATAAGTCAAACAATAGACGATAAAAGTGGTAATACTCTTAAAGTTTTCTGTTTGAATTTATTTCAGGCAACCAATTAAAATATGAACAACTTAATTATTTAGACAAGGTTAAAAAAATATCGAAAAATCTGAGAAAGGTGTATAAACTTAAATCAAATATAAAAATAAATGTCGATTTGTTTTGTTTTCTGTCGAGAAACTCAATCAACTAAAATCTTATAATTTTTTTAATTTTTTTATGAACTAGCAAATAAAATATTTGTGAACGAAAAAAAATTTTAAAATTATAAGGAATAAACAAGTTTTCTATAAAAATTTAAATGATTATAATTAGATCATTAAATCATCATGTAAATTAAATTCTATATTATTTAAGTATGAATGAATAAAAAGATAAAAAACTTATCACATAAAGCGTATTAAAATAATTTATAACGAAATAATATCAAAAAAAAAAAATCTTGTAATATATAATTTCATAAGTGAAAATTTCATTACTCAAAATGACAATTTTATGTATAAAAATAATTTTTTACACATTCTTTTAAGTGAAAATTTATTGATGTAACGTTCCTCAATTTTTTGCAATCTCCAATAAAATTTTCTTAAAATAAATCTCTTTTAATAATTTTCAGTCATTGAACATTTATTTCATTGACAAACTCATTTAAAAATTGTTCAATTTACTTTTGCTTTCGATCGAGTCTGTGTAGCAATCATTTATTCGAACGGGTGATGTTTAATATTCTTTTTTGAAAACAAAAGAAAGTTTCTTTTTAGATTTTATATTGAAAATTCATGTGCATCATAATGTAAAATGTACATTTCCTTTTTCCAGATAGAGAGATAGCCTGCTAAAATTAGACTAGAGGAGTTACAAGAAAACTATGTTTAGTAATTTTTCATTTAACTTAGAACGTTTTACTATTTTGAAACAGAAAAGTTCTAGTTTTCTAAAACTATTGGTTGAATAGCAACGCATGTTCTAAAGGAGAAACGTAAATAAAGCACTTAACTCCCTTAAGCTTACCTACTATTATTTAAAGTACATGCGCAAAACTAAATCATTTTGAAATTGTAATGAATCTAAATACTTCGAACTTGCATTGCCAGTTCAGTTCGACTTATGATGCGATGTATTAGAGCTTGTTAACCAACCTGAACCATTCTTATGCACATTGTTTTTTTTTTTGATTTGTGTGTTAAACGAATTGTTTTCAGAAGTGATATGTGTAATGTATCTTCTATTCACTACCTAAGTTGATAAAATTTAGTGCTTCTTACTTTGAATGACTTTTATGCAAACTTTGTTTCACCAACTAAAAATTGATACCTAATTCTAATTATACTTAAACAGTTCTTTTTATAGTGTTATACAAGAGTTTTTGAATTATAAAATCATAATTTCTAGTAAAAAATATTTTTTTGACAAAAAACAAATTTTTTGGGTAATGTTTCTTAATGAAATTCTATTTGAAATAAATATTTTTGCATCTCAATTTATTAATTTGAAAGTTTATTCACATCCAAGAGTAAAAGCATTGAAATTATAATATTAATAATTTGACACATTGATTTAAGATTAATAAGGTGTTACGGATAAATGAATTACCAAAAAAATTTTGCATAAATTAAAAAGTTGTAACCGTAACATATCTTAAATTATTTATTGCAAGTATATAATTTATTTATGTAAATTAAAAAGAGTTTTTCTGAAAATCAATTGAATTGATATCGATTTATTTTAGAAAAATTAAAAAATTTTTTTTGTTAATTTTTTTTAAATTATTAAAAAATAATGAATATTTTAATAAAAAAGCTTATTAGTTAATTTTTCGCTTTAAATTATTTTCTAAAAATATTTTGAATATACAAAATAAATCATTTGTGTGTGAAGCCTATTGATCAATTCTCTATGGTTTTTAAGGTCTATTTTTCACAAAATTTCAATTGCTTTTTTTTTTATTTTATAAATTATGTTTCCTTTTTTTTTTGATAAAAATTTATTTTTTTATCAACCTATCCCAATTTTTATTTTTTGCAATTTATTTCTGTAATGATCATTTATATCCTCTTACGATCATTATTTTCTTAGACATCAATTCAAAAATTTTTTCAATTAATTAAATTTCGATTTTTTTTATGAATTTTAAATTTAAATTATAGTATGTGTTTTGTACAGATAACCAAATTAATGTGTAGAATATCTTAATATTAAACTGTAAAATATTTTGAAATTAAAAACAAATAGATATCAAGAAATAAAAAAAAAAAAATTCAAACTACTTTTCGTAATTGAAAAAATTAAATTTTAATTTTTAAATAATTTTTATCTTCTGATTTATGATTTATTTGAAAAAAAAACTTAAACCTGTACCGGTTATCAGAAATAATTGTAAATTTTCAAAGAAAAACTTTTTTTTTTTTAATATTTATATATCTTAAATTTATGATCGCTAACATCTTAATCAGCTTTGTGCTTGTGATTTTTTAATGTGTAATCTAAATAATTGAAAATCTCTGAACTTTAAATTTTCTAGAAAATAATTAAGCTTCCATATTTGGTTTATTTTACAATTTGTTGTATGAATAATTATTCTCAACTAAATTTGTTTTTCAAAACGAGTTTTTTTTTGTATTTAGTCTGTTTGACTAAAAAATATTTAAATAAAGTAATGATTTATGAAATGACACATTTCAAATTAAAAATATAGATTGAAAACTTCATGATGTCAATCCATCAAATTTTTTTCGACACAATGGAAATATATTAAGATGACCAAAATTTATTTTTTCAATATTATGAAAATAAGAAAAAATATAATTTTTTCCAATTGCTATCTTATTAGTTTATTAGTTTATTTTGTAAATCCAAATTGCAAATTTAGATAAAATATCTAATAGAGCGTTTATTTAGTTTTAGGTTCCATTATAATTATTAAAAAATATTGCAACCTACATTTTTGAAATAATTTTGATTTAATAAAGTGACCGATAATTTTATTGTGTATCGGATACTATAAATTAATTATAATAAGCTTAAAGCGTTTAATGTCTGACTTTTGCAGATATTTTTGCAGATTTTGTCCTATTTTTGATTCATTATAAAGTGTTTGTATGAAAAATATTTGCGCATATTTATACTCTTACTAAATCGTCATTCAAACTTGTATTTAAAAACTTATCATTATTTTTGTGTGATCCTGGTATTTGAAAAATCAAAACTATGAAAATTTGTTTTTGAAAATTTGCCAAAATTAAGCAAACTCTTCTCCTTGAATTTATTATAATGTAAACATGAACTTTAATATTGAAATTTTTTTTCGTTTACAAGGCACTGATTTTCGAAAAATTTCAAATCTTAATTCTAGGATAAATTAATTAAACCAGCATCGCTAGAAAATCATTAGAATTCAGTAATTATTATGAGTGAATCTACTCAATCTAATTTAATTGCCTTCTATCACAATTTATTCTTATAAATTTTCTGAAATCATTCAAATTGAGCATCCTTCTCACATAGTAGTAATTAAATATATTAAACACTTTACTAAATCATCAAATTTTAATGATAATTTTTTTTATGAATGATAAAACTAATTTTCGAAAAAAAATTACTAATCTCTTATCTCTTTGAAATTTT
This sequence comes from Acarapis woodi, assembly GCA_023170135.1. Lineage (NCBI taxonomy): Eukaryota > Metazoa > Arthropoda > Arachnida > Trombidiformes > Tarsonemidae > Acarapis > Acarapis woodi. The sequence goes on from BLXL01010829.1 coordinate 8,940, forward strand.
TTGATAATTTATCCATCTATATTTATACTTGAATTAATTGCAGGTATAAAATTTCGATTCACTTGTATTTTCTAACAAAGTTTTTTTTAATCAATCATTTTCAATTAATAAATAAATTTGAAATTGAATCTTGAATTTTTATCACTTATTTTGTAAGTAAGCATTCGTAATTTAGTTTGACTATTTAAAAGTATCATATTAAATGCTTATCTTCTATAAAAATTTCTAACAAGAATGACTCTTATTAGAAAAATTTTTTTAGTTGAAGAAGTGATGTAAAATATTTTACATAATTCTCACCAATTTAGTAAGAGAATCCTGTTAGATTTAATTCAATCTTTCAAATTTGAGTTTTCTCATGACTTGACTTTAATTTTTTGAAATAATTTAATTTGAAAAACTCATAAACAGATCTTCTGAGAATATTTCGTGTTTTTGGAGTCACTTATAACCATATAAAATAATTCTAAATTTAAACGATCAATTTCTCGCCTTAAATGTGTATGCTTATTGAGAAAAACATAATTTTGTAAAAATTATATCTAAAGAAAAAAGTTCAAACGCCAAATAAACAAAAGGTTTTTTTCTCATCTTTATTCATTATGAATAATTTCATATAAATTAAATATACGTCTGTTTACATTAATATGCGAAGCAACTTTTTGGATGAAAAATTAAGCTTATGGTATATAGAATCTGATAACATTAGATTTGAGTTAAAATAGAATATTTCACAAGCTTCATATTACGATCGCGACATAATTATCAAAACTAAGACCTACACTGATCAAGTGAAAAGTTTACCAAGCTTGGGCCGAAATTTTCAAAATTAAAAGTTTTTCGAATTCTACGTATTTGATAACAATTTAAAAAACCAAATGAATTTCAAGCAAATTTTAAATAATTAAATGTATAAATAGAATAAAATTTATCAAAATTATTAAATTCTTGATTTTTAATTTATTTAGTATTATCTGATTTGAATAATCGAATTAATTATTAGGATTTTATAAATATCTATTCAAATTTATTCTTTGAAATATATTATTCATCGAATTATATAAAAATACACAATATTTCGATTACAATAAAGACACAATTTTGTTTTTTATTTTTGATTTTCAAACAAGTATCTAATGATTCGTATAAATTTTTTGAAAAATTCGGGCAAACTAATTGCCGAAATGATTATAGTTTATTCTAAATAATTTTAAATTTTTTTGAATCAAATCCAAAAATTTCAAATTTTCCATTCAGTAAATTTATTTGTGTTCATGGAAGCTTTAATTTAATAATAGTCTCATCTATGTGTTGTGTCTGAAAATTTAATTATGAAATCAAGCGAAATTTTAAATTCCACATTAGATACTTAAATTTTTATCGATTTATCTATTTAATGATATATTGTATAGTGATCAATATATAGCAAATCACTCCCATAACAATTACTGTTTAAATTCAACTTCAAGGCTTTTATTTATATATCAAAGGTGATTAATCACAATCTGAACCAATATTTTGAAAAATGTTTATCTTTCGATGAAAATTAAACTAGACAAGTTTACATTAAATTTATTTTTTTCTTTTGAATTTTTCATTTTAATTTTTCATATAAAATTTAATTTTGCATCTGAAAAAAAGCGAATTCTTTGTCGATTCATTTAAATAACACTGAAAATTTGGAGAAATATTATTTTTGCACATTACATTGAATAATATAAAGACTTTTAAAAATTTATTAAACCCAATATATTGTGGATTTTAATCTATTTAGTTTGGCTTCGTCTGATAGATTGTCTGCATAATCATAAAAATAAATTTACTTTATTTAACGACGAATCATCTTGATACGCTTAAGATGTCCTACTAGTGAAATTATTGCTATCAAACATGGTCCAGATTTTATAAAAATTTTTTTCAACAGTCCTTATTTTTTTCATTAAGCTTTGTTTTATTAGCTCTAATCATTTAGTGATTTTCAATATCACACACATCCCTATAAAGCTCATTGAAATTATTAATCTTTTTTCAGGGGAATATCAATCTTATGAATTTATCTTTTCAACAAATTTGATCGCTTTATCGCATCAAATGCAATGTGCTTTTATTTTAAATTCAATGGATATATATGCTGATAATAATTCAAAATAAATCGAGAAATACTCAGTTGAAAATATTTGTATTAAATTATTATTAAATTACTCATCATGAAAAAAATCGCATAAGAAATTCGAAATTTGAATCAAATATTGAATGTATGTAAAGAAATTATATATAAATTATCATTAGTACACATAATGATTAGAGATCGGAGAAAATTTTTTTTTTGAAACACTTATTTATCGATTCTTTCGATTGTGAATTCAATAGTTTGTTGTTGCAATCGAACATTACTGTTGACTCATAGTCTTCAAGAGTTTTAGTAAAAATATTTTATTTACTAAAAATTATTTCTATATATTACATTGAAAGATCTGACATTAAATTTGAATTTATTATTATTTTAGCATCATAATTTTTAGAGGAAAGTAATAATTTCAGATATTCGATTTTTTTCTTTTTAAAAATAAAATAAAATTTAAAAAATGAAATTTTTTTTTTAATTTAATGTTAATATTTTTTACATAAAATTCAATTGGAATTGTTACAAAAATTTTGTGTAGACTTAATTTTATGAATTATTTTTTGCTTTAAGTCCTCATTTGGATAATTGATATATGCACAAAAATTTTATTTTGATTTTTATGAAAAGTATAAAGCAGAATGTAGGTCTGATTTGAATTCTTCAAAAGATTTATCATCTTTAATTAATTATAGTTCGAGAATTGTAATTTGAACAAATTTCAAATATTATTGATGTAAGAATTCTGATTATATTTTTCATTTCTAGCTTGAAAAAATTTAATAATATATAAAAATAATATTTTAAAAAGTCGAATTAGAATCTAAATTTTTTTTTTGTGAATCCGTAGATAATAAAATTTTCTAAAATTAATAGAAACCTTTTTTATCATTGTTCTGATAATTTATAGCTGTTTAATTATATTTTGAAAATTTAATTATCATTAAAGCCTAAAACGAATTTAATAAAATATCGAGAAAATTTAATTTATTAAAAAAAAATCAAATTATCAATTTTCTACAATTAATTATATAATTTGATAATAAAAATTTATTTTAAAGAATTTAAAAAAAGATATAAAGATTCTTTAATCGCGAAATCATTTTAGAAAATTTTATAACATAGTACTTTTTTTGAACTTAGTTTATTTTGATTTAATTGAATTTATTGTATTTATAATGATTAAAATCAAAGTTTGATCGTGTCGTGACTAATTAATTTTAAATTTTTGAATGATTTAATAATTTGTCAATTAAAAGAAATTATAATTTCGGATTAATTAAATGAATGGACAAAAATATATTAATAATTATTTGTGATGAATCGTTTATTTGAAGGAAGTTTAATAAAATTCATTTTGTTTTCAGTTTATTCGAAATTTGCTAGAGTAGTATTAATATAAGTTGTTTCGTTCTTATCCGTTCTCATAATAAATGAAGAAAAAATCCTGATAATACATATTTCAAATAGAAATCAGGTTCAAAAGTTGCTTATATTTTCTTTACTTGAACATAACTATTAAAATTCATACAAGTCATATTAGATGATATAAAATAATAAAGTTTCACCAATCAAAAGACTATAAGTTATAATTTTTTGATTCTTTAATTTATTTAGTCGTTACTGCGTTTTTCGAATATTTTTTTGATAATAGAACAAACACTGTATAGTTGGAATATAATTTGATCCAAAAAATTTATTTATTTTCGAAATGGGATGGTTGAAATTTTGATTCTAGTTATAATTTTGATCTTTTATGAATATTTTCATGAATATTTTATTTTTTTCGACTAGATTAAATTTTTACATTTGATTACTACATGAAATTTTCCAGGTATTTTTAGTTTCTGTAATAAACAAAGTTTCAAATATTGAATCTAACTCAAATAAACTCTTCGTAATTTAGTAAATCATTTTTACATGAAATAAATAACATTTCATTAAGTCGATTTAAAAATATAAAAACTTTTTTGAATAATTGATTAAATTTGATCACAATTTTTTTTCTCATGATCGAACATTTGCCCTTTAATTTTTTTTTTAGGCAAATTTCAACAAAAAAATAAGTTCAACTAAATTTTTTTTTAAAATTTAGTCTTGGCATTTCTATTTAAAAGCAAAAAACTATGAAATTTTGTCTTATTTAAATAAATTTCAAATGATTTCTTTTGTTTTCTAATTTGAATATCGAGTAAATTGTTTCTTGAAAATATTTTAAATGATTTGATTAACAAAAAATTTAAATTTGAATTTGAAATCTTAGTTTAAATTTATATTTGGTTTTTTTTCAGTTTTTACTGATTTCATGCCACTTAGAGATCTATTGAATTTCAATTTCACATTTTTCGAAAAGCATTTTATTATTTTTTTCAAACCATCTCATAACTTCAGAATCGAATAGTTTTTTAAAAATTTTTTACTTCACGTATTTGCAACAATACAATTATATAATTTCAAATTTATGATAATCTCGTACTTTTAGGGTACTTAATAAATTCAGAAATAAAAAATATTTACGTTGAGCTTGAATGTAAAAATAAAAAAATGATAAAATTAAGAATTAAATTATCTATTTCGATGTAATTTTATTTATTCTGGGATTGTTAAAATGCTTTTACCTTCTGAATTTATTTGCACCACTAATTTGAGTGTTTATTATATTTTTCTAAAATTTTTTTTAAAAATCATGTTCGGAATTTATTAATCAGAATAATATTGGGCAATAGAATTTTTTTTATAATATAAGTATTAAATTTTAATTAGGCTATTATGACATAAACATTATAAATATGATCATTTTATTTTTAAATTCACTTAATTTAATCTTTTTTATTAACATGAAATTCAATTAATAAAGCTTAGAAGATCTATTTCGATTTTTTTTCCAAAGATTTTTAAAAATCATTTTAATTCTAATTAAGATATTTTTTGAGTCCAACATAAGCAATATTTTATATTGAGAAGTCATTAGCCATTTTAATTCAATAATAATCAATGCGTTTTTCAATTTACTTTTATATCAAAATTATATAACATAACGTTCTTTGCATCGAGTAAATAAATTCTGAATCATTTTATAGGAAGTATTTTGATTTAAAGTTAAATCATTTATTTTGGTATAAATTATTTGAGCCGCATTGTTATTTTGACGAATTATTTCCGATTTGATTTGAATATGATAGTAAAATTACAAATTTTATTTATGGGGTATCAAAAAAATTAAAAAAAAAGAGTAAAATTTGAATGGCGTAAATTATAATATTCTTTAAAGCCGGTTTTTTACTGATCATTTTTTTTTGTGATCATCTAATTCTTTTGATGATATGTGAATTTCGATTTTGAAAAAATGTAGCTTTGATTGATTTGATTTGATTTTTAGTGTAGACCCTTAATCGATATTTTTACTATTAGAAAATATACTTTTCGATGTTCAAAAATTCTAATACATGTATATTTATGAAATCATAAATAAAAAAAAAGGAAAAAACAAAAGCTTTGTTTATGAGTAATAATTTTTGACTCTTTTGCAATTGTATCTTTTTTGATTTTATATAATATCTGTAATTACCTTTTTTTTCAAACACATTTTTATATTCCATCAAACACTAGCTTCAAATTTCTATTAATATCCAACGAAAGTTTTTTATATATTTAACTAAACAATCAAAAGCTGTTTAATTGTAATGATCATATCAAATAATACTTCTTTTTCTTTATTCTTTTATAATGTTTTGAAATCTCGAAAAAAGTGAATTATACTATTTGGAAAATAAAAAGTACTAGACACTTTTAGAATGTCTTTCTTTAAGTGTTTCGCCAAAATTTTTCATTCATTAGACTAAATGTTATGAGTGTATATTTTTTAAGTAATCTTTATTAATTTTTAATGATTCTTGCAAACAACTAATTTAGATTATTCAGATAATTCTACTTTTTCCGAAAAATATTATCGCTTAAATAGATATAATAACGAATTGATAACGAAAATCTTATATTTCCTTATTAAAACAGTTATCTACATTAAAAAGATCTCTATCATTGAAATCATTAAAGTGATTTTAGTTTGAATATGATCTTTCAACATTTTTTAATTTTAAAACTTATCTATGGCGCATTTTTTTTTTTTGCATAGTATCATGTTCGAAAATTTTAATCTCTTAAAATTTTTATCGAATCGAGTTAATTAAAAAGTTTTTAAACATAAAAAAAGTATTTTGTATATATTCTTAATTTGAAATTGAGTAATCTTGATGAATATCTATAAATTTTTACGATTCTTTGGCTGCGTATTGTTTATGACTATTATAGTTCAAAAAATGAATTTCAGCCTTTTGAACTTAATGCAAACGCGAATCAAATATCCGAATCAGGTATCTACTCGAAAAATTCTTTCATTTTCGATCACTAATAAATTATTTGAAGATTAGCTTAAATTAACCGACTTATTAAGCTCCCAAAATAATTTATTTGAAGATCTATCACATTTATGCTATGATGTCATAATTTTTAGTTTATTTTCTCAAATCTTTTTTGAAAAACGTTTTCTTATAGTCTTTTGATTGGTGAAACTTTATTATTTTATATCATCTAATATGACTTGTATGAATTTTAATAGTTATGTTCAAGTAAAGAAAATATAAGCAACTTTTGAACCTGATTTCTA